>JABJVR010005001.1:0-14037 GCA_025773905.1 Chitala chitala | reverse complement strand
ACCCAGGGCGGGGCGCCAACCCACCACAGGGCACACACACACACACACACACACACACACACACACACACACACTACAGGCAATTTGGACACACCAATCATCCTAACCTGCATGTCTTTGGACTGTGGGAGGAAAACGCACCAAGCACAGGGAGAACATGCAAACTCCACGCACACAGACCCAAGGTGGGAATTGAACTCCAGGCCTGGAGGTGCGCAGCGACAGAAATCAGAAACTCAAAAAATACCAGCGAAAAAATCTAATAAACTTTTTACTCTTTTAAGTCTGTTTGTCCCCTTTTCATTTGTAACCTGGGATTTTATATTAAAACGCAAATGAATGACACTGGAGGAATGCAGCAGCAGTGCATCCGAGAACAAAATAAATGTCACACAAGCGGAGTGATTATGAGGAACAGGTAAAACATGTTAAAAGTAATCAGAAAAATATGTACCTGCATTTGGAAAAGAAATATAATTTTTGAGGAAAATTTTTTAAATTCCTACTGGCATACGAGAATGGCATCCACACCGACAGCACAAACCCAACAAGGAAGGGGGCGGTAGCTTCCTCAGAAAAACACGGTCAAGTTTCCGTTTGATCAAAATGGCAGCATAACGCTCGCCACGGGCTGAAAGCCACCTTCCATCACAGCCCCAAAGTCAGCCGGCTGTCATCAGAGGCAGGGAAAAAAACTAACGATCAGCTGGTGCTCATTTTGCTTACATAACGCACTCGCAAACTGTAAGCAGTCTTCCGACACACCGGAGAGTGTCGCAGTCTGCCTGGACCGAGCACCTTATTAAGCACTGGCTGTGTGGAGGCTGTGTAGTGTCACACCGACACTCTTCACCTTCCTCTGATAACAGTAACACTGATTTGCTGTAAACCAGCTCTTACAGACAGCTGGGGAGAAGAAAGGGACGAATAACCTTCCGTGGTTTTTCAAGGTACATTACTTGAACTGTTGAAAATACACAAAATTTATATATTATTGTACTGCTCCAGTACAACAAGCAACTGCCTAAACAGACAAAAATCGCAATTCACTTTGGACTGGAGCCCAAGCTGTTTGCCACATCTTATCTGAAAACGTCAACAATGCAAGGACCAAGTTGGTTATCTTACTGTAACGCTCATTAGACTTCGGTAATGACTTCTGGAATGGGGTGTTGTTCAGAAAAAAACACATTCAAGGGAGATTAGAATATAACAACAGTGAAGAGGCAGACGGGACGAGCGGGAGAGTGTCAGACGGTCACTGAGAGCCGTGACGGTGGGAAGCGGTACTGTAAAAGCACTCCATTATGTATGAGCCCTCATTACACACACCGAGCCAGGCACGGACTCTCGTCTTCAGAACCACCCTCGCATCGAGAGTTGGTGCTTAAACATGGGCATAATGCAAAGGATGTGCCAACTCTCAGAGCGGTTACTGTGACCATCTCCACGAAGTGCATGATACGTCTTTCAGCCCGTGGGAAGTCAAGGCAGCACTTCTGAAGGTGGACACTTAGCAGAAAGGCTGCTTGCTGGAGCCCATGGGTCACCGACCTTGACTTGTCAGATGGTTCGACTCTGAGTCGTGCAACACTCAGGCTGTGAACATGTCAGATTATTAAAATGCCAGTACACAGCCGGTGAGCCCAGATTTATTCATCTTATCCCAAGAGCATCCAAAGTCTCACATGAGCCAACAGACCATATCTGGTATGATCAGGCCCCCATAGATGCAGCCTGTAGAGCCTTCAGGCGCTGGCCAGCAGGCAGTGTGGCAGCAGGTGTGGAAATCACAGCCAGTGCCACAGAGAGACTGAGGTTCTTGCTGGGGAACAGTAGCTATGGGCTGGCTAGAGGGGCTATCGACGACCTGACCTCTGGATGCAGATCTGTAAGGCGACGGGAAGGATATAGGGTGGAGGTGAAAAGGGACATGGCATGTGTGGGAAAGCAGGAGGGCTGCAGCTCAGCAGGGCAGTGTACAGGCTCACGGAGCTCACTTCCTGAGAGGGGGCCTGTGTCATTCCCAGGCCATCACTGGGCCTAACAACACACCCGGCAGGGCGGCATTCGTCATGTCTCAGTCAGGCAGAATTAACAGTGAAGACCACAGGCAACCTGCAGCCACAGGACTAAAAAAGACTGAATGAGAAGTTAATCAAAAAGCGAAAGTAAAAAAAAAAGTCACTTAGACCAAAGATGATGAGGCAGAAATTATGCTTTAATACGAGCTTGCCTGAGAAAAACTTAGAAATAAATGGATTAAGTGTCAGTTTGAAAGGAAAGTACATTTTTGGCCAATGACTTCCAGCATTTGGAACAACAACCAACTTGCTGGATTGTAAAAGACAGCAAAAGGGATTCAGGCCAGGAAACTTCAATTCATCATCAGCTGTTCATAAAGTCAATTTCCAATGTCCACATACTGCCAGCCTTAAAGCTGCCCCCCCCTTCAAAAGACTGTGCCTCAATAGTGTACAGGGTGACATCAACAAGGGCATAGCAAAAAGGAAGCAGGCCAAGATGCCACCATGTATTTGGTGATTAAACACACCTCCTGGCTACCTAGCAACCAGGCGTTGTTCTGGATGTAAAGAGGTCCACCGCAGCAGTGGCAAAGAGTGTGGTGTGAGTAACGTGGGTGTTGGCGTCAGCGCCAGCTGCCAGGCTGCGCTTCAGCAGGTACTGCCCCGGAGGTGTTTCTGGAGCAGCAAGAAGAGAGCGGCCAGACACCCCACACAGGCTACATGGCTAAGAAAAGACACACGACACACATGGTAGGAGGCACAGTTACTGCCCCAGCACACACAACGATACACCCATACAGCACAGGTGTGTAGGCAAACACACACACACACGAGCACAGACATATGCAAGTGCACAAACAGACAAACAGACACACACAAATACATACAGACAGACATTCTCACACATACACACGGACACATGCACAAACACACACATGCACACACAAACATAACAGAGATACACACAATACTCAGCTCACCCTTGTATGCTCATACAACGTATATGCACATAAACACAGACATATACAGAATGAAATATACACACACATTTTACACCATGACATTACATTTTCTGTTTCACATGTACCACATTAGCTATTGAGAAAAGAAGGCCTTCCTGGACATGTTTACCCAAAAATGGCCAAAAGCACAGACTGACGATGGCCAAGCGATCATCTCTCTGTCAGATCCAGGATTTCTTGTGAGAGGTTAGTGCCCCCGCTCTCACCCCCCCACACTGAAGCTTTACATTAACACACAGGTTAATTGCAGCTCTGCTGGAGATGGCCATGTAGGGAACCTCCACATGGGTACATACTGCTGGGTTAATGTCAGCAGGGAGAGACATTAACACCCCTCCAAGTCTGCTGAGGTTGAGAACAATGATTCAGACAACTCCCCAGGTACAGGGCCCTTACCCGCCTGGGGCACATATGCCACTGCTCAGGCTGAAGTCAACGGCGACACAATATGACCCCAGTTTCATCAATATGTAGACCAGAACCTGCATTGTGTATTCTACTCAGCGCAAGAACCAGCAGTTCGGCAGGAGTGTGGCAGTGCTCTGGAAGCCCCTCCCTGGCAGCCAGGCTCCTACCCGGTCCCTGCACTGTCTCTGTGGAGAATACTTTCCATCTCGACAGTGTGGGTTACCTCCAGCAGACTGAAAATGTGCTGCTAACGTGTTATGTTACCTGGTGCCACCGCATCATAAATGACACGTGGTTCTCCATACCTGGCCCAGTAAAGGTCACATTCACACGGGCACAAAGAGAGGAAGTGCCGCTGCGGCTACGGTGTGAGCCTGTACTGGTGCGGCAAGCAACCGGACAGGTGCCAGTCTCACGGAGGCAGAGATAAACAGCTGACACCTGGCAGGCCGTCAGAGGGGTGCCACATCCAGCGCTCCTCATCCACAGCAGTGATCAATTATTCAGTGCCTCGGTTCCACTAATGATGGGAGAGGGCCAAGCGGACTGGGGGTCGTACAGAGAGGCACCCTGTTTATTTAATGTCTGCACCCTGCTGCGAGGTGAGCTTCCTCTGTGTTTCATACAACAGCCTACATACCAGCCGAGATGCACAAATAACCACTAACATAGAATGAAACACTAACTCTAATAATACACGGAACACTTTATAAACTAATCTCAGCAGTTTCTTCTCCGTCTGTATACACAAGCAGAGGTGGAAGGGGAGAAGTGCTACTTTCTCCAGTTCTCAAAAGGTGTAAGCTGTGTTAAAAGGAAAGGCTTAGCTGAAAATTCATTCATAAAGTAAGGGACTGGAACTCGTGAGTGTATACAGGATTTTGAGAAAGACAGACGTGGGAAGAGAAGTGTTTTAATTTTGCTTTTTCTTAGTAAAACACGATGCTAGCAATGTATATGTTATCGCAGAGAAAACATTAACAGGATTGTGCTTTAAAAAAAAAGCAAATATGTTTCTATGCTGCTGCTAACTGGTTGAAGCTGGTATTATCGGCGTGCAGCAAAAAAGCTAACGCTGTGCCACCTGTACGCTGCACAGTGGGAAATGAGCTGTGCTACAACAGCCGGCGACAGTGCGCTTCAAGTTCAGTTTTTAAAACCTGACAAGCCTCTGCTAGCAAAAACAGTCACTCCAAGACACACCAGTCCAAAGACTTCACTAAATAAGCACTACGTAAACACCACACCCACTCTCACTCACACACACACACACACACACACACACACACACACACACACACACAATACTAGACAGTATGCAGTATGCACGTAAATGTCTGACAAGCATGTGACACGAAGAAAAAGAAAATACCCTGCAAAAGCTTGTAACAAGCATAATCTACAAACCATAGTTTCTCAGTAAGTGGTCAAAATAATGGAAGAAACTTGCAACAATGACTATCGGTTCCCACACTGGATAGCATAAGACAGATAAATAAATAAAACAGTGGCAGCCTTGTTGTTTAAATTTGATCAATATAACAGCAGGATGATGTCTCCACAGACTTTATTACCGCTGCACATCCACACATGCTGATTAAAATAAAGCTATGCAAGCAACGCGGACCCAAACCGCCCAAGACACGCTAACTATAGTGTCCTGCAAGAATGTGTATGTGACATGACTACCTCTATTGAGCTTGTATTCTGAGGTGCCTCCCACATTATGCTACAAAGTGGAGAGTGCTAGCCATTAGCTACATGTGCACACCAACCGGGACTCTAAGTACACATCCAATATAACCAAAATGAGGTGTTGGCAATTCATGCAACTGCAAGTGAATAAATTCAGAACTTCACCTTGAAACAAGCTGACAAATTTGCTTTGGCCAAATATCCTATGATGATTCATAAGCTGATGGTTCAGAAATGCTTAATAAGAGGCAAAACGATCGGGTGTCAAAGATGACAGAACACGCTGTACTGGTGTACCGAACAGGAGCCGTGGTCGCTGTGTCCGTGGAGGTCGTAGTCACCGAGCCGGAAGCCACGGGCAGTCAAGCAGTAAAGACTTATGGTCAATGGTGGGCAGAGAACTGTAAGTGGGGAAGGAGCCTCACAGTCAGAGTGAGTTCTGGACAGCACAAAGTGGTACAGCAAAGCGTCACGTATTCGGGAAGATTCCATATTCACCATGTAACATCACCCTAAAGCTGTTTATCCAACATCATTCACCATGGAACCTTTAAGATCATTCCAAATTCACTAAAACACAACACGCAAAACAACACGCAATAAATACGTCATTCTAAAGAATCACATAGACACTGCAATACAACATCATGAGATATACAACATTTCCACATATCTGTAGAGCTGTACATGTAAACTATAATATGATCATCCGCCGAAATCAGGCCTTCTATCAAAAAAAGAAATTGTAATACTGAAATAAGGTAAGGAATAACAGTGGTCTGAATAAATGAACACGGACGGCAAGGATATCCCGCAAAAGGGAGCCAAATCCCACATCATCAAAGTTTCAGTACAATTTGGCAGGGGAGGCGTTGGAAGGGGAGGATACTGGGAGAATGGGGAGCGGCGTGGGATGAGATGAGCACACGTGGACTTCCATTCACCGAGCCGGCGGAGGACATTCACACACTCCCTGCCCCTTTCCTTTGTACTGTGACTACAGCGCAGCGTGGCGTAGGAGGGCTGAAGAGATCGAGTGTATGTTCATGACGAACACCAAAAGAGGAGGGGTGAAGGGAGGTGGGGGTGGAGGCGCGTGGGGGTGTTGTGGGAGGTAAATGTTATTATATCAGTCAAAGAATCTAACATGATTAACAGAAAGGGAGGAGGCAGTTTCAAAAACATTGCACCGAATAGCACTAAACTGGGAAAGACAGACAGTTCTCCCCACCTGACTCACCGTCAGCAGGACGACACGCACAGGTACTGACAGATGGTCACAAGGGCAGCACACCGGGGGACAGATCAAGGTGACGCAACGTGAGGAGAGACGGACGGACAGGAAGAGATGGCTAACAGCGAGAAGCTCCGCACAAACACCTGCTATCTGAGTCCCGCCATCAGAAGGGAGAATAAAAAGAGGAACGTTGTGTGTGGTCGTCTCCGAGTGGCACACACAGGCAAGCAGAGGACACCGCACACACGCTCCACACGGGGGATTCAAGTGCTCTGTGTCAACCACCTCACACAGTCTATCCTCAGTCTGGCTGTTCGCAGCACAAACGTCAAAGTCAGAACCCATCGTTTTTATCCTGCCAACCCCACCATCCAACATCCAACAGCAGTGAAGTAGAGCCACACCCCAACCCTCCACCCAGGCAAGAACTCCATCTCCCCTGCTCACCTCTGTCTGCTGAGCGTCTCTGACTCCCCGGCTGTAAGAATCCAGGACCATGGTAGGAAAGTTCACAGAAGGGGAAGAAAGACAAGAGACAAAAGCTCGTTTGGAGGGTGGGGCGTCAGGAAGGAGAGGATGACAGAACAGGAGAAGGGATAGAAGGAGACAGGTAGCGAAGGCAGAGAGAGATGTAGTGGTACGAACGGAGGGAGAGCTCTGCAGTGTGGAGATGTGGAAGGCAAGCTCCAGGTGTTAGCGCACGCACGCACACACACATACACAGGCAGGCGCGCACACGCACTTGCGAAGGAGGGCGGGCGTGCGTCCCTCCTCCTCTCTCTGTCTCCCTCAGTAGTGACGATACGATGCACTCTCATCATTCCTCTCTTTCTCAGTCCAGACACAGCCTTAACTCCTTCAAAGCTGAATCACCTTAGCAACGTTCTCCACGGGAAAGAGCTCCTTCAAATGCCATCTGCCTCGGCAACTTGTCTGCCTTTCTCCAAGAATCCACAGACCAAGACAAACATTTCGCTAAGATTTCATTTCACCTACTGCTTAGACAGCTCTGCAGTGCTACGGGACATTTCAGCCTCGCTGTGATAAACTTCTACTTTTCAAACAAAGGAATGAAGTATGTCACGCTTCAAGGTTAAAATGAAAAAGTAACAAAACACAAATAATGAATGAATTTTCCATTTTCTGTAATGAATTTTTCTGTTAGGTTAACAAACATAAGTGGAATGCACCCACGTGCCTGGGGGTGCATGTTTTTCCGTGTGTGTGTGTGAGTGTGTGTGCACGTACGCATAATGGGCTGTATTCTAAGGATTGCAAGTGGACCAGGAACTAGTGACGTGAAGCTTGTCTGTCTTGCCTAATAGTAGGGTGCTCATTTTCCTCTGTGAAGTGAAGAGAAAGAATTTCCTTCTCCATAGAGTTCCTTCACAAGACGTTTCTCTTGCAGTCAGTGACAATTGAAAGCAATCCTCTGGTAATAATAAACTGAATCATCCTCAAAGGTGGTCAACCAAGTTCATACAGAAATTCATGTTGGGACCTTTATCACTCTAAGGAGGACGTGCCAGCAGGCATGGTCTCTCCAGGGTGGCAGTGGAACCGTTCCCACATCCCAAAAATATCAGCCCACTTGACATTATCTGTGCTCAGTTCTCTGAAGTAAGGGAATGGTGGCTGCAACATCACAGAAACATCTTCCAGCACACCAACACAGCCGTCACCAAGGTGGCTGTTTAAACTGCATTAGTGAGCCGTGGGTGTTGCATCTCCCATACAATTTTGCTGGCATTACGTAGACATAAATGCAGCCTAAAGCCACAGGCCTCCATCCAGAACACAATCCAGTACTCAGGTCTCAGAAAAAGACAGAAGCACAAAAGAAGAAAACGTTGTACTAAGGATAACATCTGCTATGGTAAAGTGAGAAAGGTCAAGGTGCTCTTCCTATTCACTGCTGAGGAGAACAGAGAACAGGTAACCCAGCAGAGGGACTCAAACCTGCATCGCACACTCAACCACAGCTGCTGAGCAGAATCACACCATCTCTGTAATGTGCCCCACCTTCTGGCACTCCATTTACAGACAGCCTGAACTTTACTTCAGTCATAAATGTAATACTGGAGGCTCCAAAGCCGAGGGTGTGTCCTAAGGAGGTATCTCAGTTTGTAAGAATTTAGTCTGAGAAAGGTTAAAAGGGTTCCAAAGGTTTCTGGGCTTCACACTGGTTGCAACAATTATTCTTGATCTGCCTGCATCCCGTTCAGAAAGCAAAAACAATTTACTGCACTTGAAACATTTCCTCAAAGATCACCGACTCACGCTGTCTGCTAGCACCCCCCTAGTTAAGCCACGCCTCCTGAGCAGAGCACGCCAGCTCTGTGTAAGGCCGGTCCACGCCTGCTGGGCTTCACAACGGCAATCAGCCTTGGTGCTCTTCACAGCCCGTGGGAGGGATGACACAGACAAACACAATCTACTCCCTCTCCACTTGATTTCAGACCAAATCGAGACAGTAGCCAAGCACTGCAGTCATTAAGTAACATCTCACCTATTTGAAAGAGAAGGGACTGTTTTATAATTGTACCAATCGCTGGTATGCTGCTGTAGTGTGATTTGGCAGAAGAGGCTCGCCCCTTACTCTGCACCTGAATCGATGCTGTGCTGGCAATGGCCTCGAGGGACAGCCTTTGTTTCCCCCAGCGTTTGGCAAAGCGGAAGAGCTGCTATCTAGTGCCATGTGGCCATATAAAAACACCATTAAGAAAGAAAGACCCACACATCTCAAAACAGTCGGGCTTTTTGTTCCCATTCACTGCATCTCTTTATATTGTTTCCGAGAAAGACAGCAGGGGCTGTGTCACGGTGCCCGGATCCAGACCACAGCACAAATCTCCAGAGAGTCCTGGACCAGAAATCAGCCATGTTAGGGTGCTGTTACCACCAGCTTGCTTCGGAAAGGAACCTTCACTGTCTGTTTTTTACAAGCTGTAAGTAGCATACTTTCAGCCAGACTGTATAATGGCTTTTACCTCCTTATAATAAGAGCCTGCTAAGCCAGAGAGCCTAGCCTTTTGTAATGGATGCTATAAAGTGCTCATTGCCATCATGGTGAAAACCTCTACAGCCAGCACAATATCATCAGATCACCCTAATGTGCTACTGACAAACATCACTCCTTGCTTATTTATTCACCAACTGGTCCAGTGCCAATTTTTTTTAGCCTTCTCTTAATGTCTCTTGACTGTATAAATTGTTGCCACCTGTAAGATCAGGTAGTAAAAACAGGTGAACTCCTAATCAGTAAAATCACCACTTTCAGGGCTAAAGACAAGACACCATTCCCAGTTGTTGTCTGAGCGAAACACTAAAGGAGGACTGACTACATTTTTGCCTGGATGGGAAGCAGTTTAGTAGATTTATGCGAGTCTGTGTCTTGAAGGGGTGAACCCCGCCGTGCGATGGGAAGAGAGAGTAGGAAGCTTTTTGAGGCCAAGAGCACTCCATCTCCCTGGCCCATCGGCAGGGAAGCTCAACCCAGCCAGATCAGAGCACAGATGAATGGGAAGTGCCTCCCCCTCCCTCCCATTAATGGTTCATGTTCCACTTCTGCCTCGGCTCCTCCTCTTTTACACCATCCTACCCATTCCCTCCACCCCTCGCTGCTCCTCCCATACCCCGACACGATCTTCCCCCCACATCTGTCAATACCTGGAAGAAGAAGGAGGGAAGAGGTGGAGAGAGCACATTAGGAGCAACAGATGGGGATAAAACACACAGGTATGTAAGTAAGTCGTAGGTGAGGCATCGCATTAGGATGTCAAAGCACAACAGGTTAGTAATGAGCCCTTTACTCTTGGTTGCTGAGAACCTCACCACAGTAAACATGGCAGGAAGGTGCCTTGCAGCTGTTTGACAGGTCTCATAGTTGAAAATCAGTTCACGTCTCATCTCCTACACTGAGCTCAGTTGAGAATGCCTATAGCCACACTGTGGGGTTCAGCACCTGTCCAGTGAGTGGCATCTATTGGAAGAGGGTGCCAGACACAGAGGCTCCAGTACACTATGAGTATTAAGTGAGAGTGAGTGGTGGACATCCTCCAAGGCGGAATGTAGGTCGTGTGGAGGGAATGCAGGAGAGAATGAGCTCCATGTGACCACCTCCTCCGCAACCATGATGACGATCAAGAACGGCCCCACCCACAAGACACTGCTAACTATTAACAGTGCCTGGTAACCACACATTCCTCACTGTCACAGATGCTTATGACAATGCATGTTCAACACCGGAGACAGAGGCTTCATTAACCAAATCTAAAATGCACATATTTAACACTGAAATTCGATCATTTCCGAAGGAGGAGAGAACGACGGCGAGGTTCTCGAGTGAGACAGCGCAAACAAGGCCTCGGGAGCTCACGCCAGGGGCACATAAGTTATTCATAAGCCTCAAGGATGGCGGAAAAGCTGGGCCTCCCTCACACTGCTTGGGGCACTTGGCACAGAGTGGGAGCGACCTTTAGCTGCATACCCGTGCATGCCTGCTGCAGCACCCGTGTGCGCAGCATGCATTCATCTCACTGCACATTTGCAGTGAAGATGTAGGTCACTTGCACAAACAGAAAGGGTAAAAACGATGTGTGTACAGAGTTCTTACCATGGAAGACACACACATACACATCCAGCTGGGACATTTTGCTGTTGTATTTCATTACAACAGGGTCAACATCCCTTAATTCAACACGTACCATTTATTATGTCACAATGTTTTTTCCACACATTTCAATGTACAGTAATTGTGTGCTCTAGGATTTCAGTACTGGCAAAAACAATAAAATTTTGTTTGCAAAAGGAATTATGTGGCTCTGCAACTCTATGTTGAATATGTCAACACTACTAACGGCTATACAAGACTTGAAGGTTCCTGAAACACGGTGGGGTTTGGCCTGTGTGGGTCAGCTGGGACAGTGATCAGGGTGTGGGGCAGGCTGTGTGATCACCCTTCTGCCTCAGCTAATTCTGCTCAATGGACATCCTGGTCTCTCACCCACCTCTCTCTCCCTCTGTCAGCTCTGTTGCTCTCCCCTATACCCTGGTCAGCACTGTTCCTCTCTCTCCTCTGTCCCCATGTCTGCACTGTTCCTCTCTCTCTTCTGTCACCATGTCAGTGCTGTTCCGCTCTCTCCTCTGTCCCCATGTCTGCACTGTTCCTCTCTCTCTTCTGTCCCTGTGTCAGTGCTGTTCCGCTCTCTCCTTTGTCCCCATGTCTGCACTGTTCCTCTCTCTCTTCTGTCCCTGTGTCAGTGCTGTTCCGCTCTCTCCTCTGTTCCTCTTTCTTCTGTCCACGTGTCAGTGCTGTTCCTCTCTCTCCTCTGTTCCCATGTCAGCTTTGTTCCTCTCTCTCTCTCTCTTTTGTTCCCATGTAAGCTGTGTTCCTCTCTCCCCTTTGTTCCTCTTTCCTCTGTCCCCATGTCACCACTGTTCTTCTCTCTCCTCTGTTCCTATGTAAGCTTTGTCCTTCTTTTCTGTAACCTCATGTCAGCACTGTTCCTTTCTCTCCTCTATACCTGTGTCAGCTGTGTCCCTCTTTCCTCTGTACCCATTTGAGCTCTGTTTCCTCTCTCCCCATGTTAGCTCTGCTCCTCTCCTCTCTCCCCATGTCAGCTCTGTTCCTCTCTCTCTCCTCTGACCCTATGTCATATCCATCTGTCACCCACGTTTCTTGCTTAATGGATTCATCCTTTTTCACTGGCTGGGTTTGTATACAGGGTAGTGTGTGTGCTCATACACACACACGTATCTATCTATGTGTTTGTGTGTGTGTGTGTGTGTGTGTGTGTGTGTGTGTGTGTGTGTGTGTGTTGGAATGTAATGGTAAAGTTCATAGTTTGTGTGGCGATTTCTACAGCAACCCAGGAAAACTGACATTCCTCATGGTTTGGGGATTTACCTTTTCAGATGTTGGACTTTTGCAGGATTGGAAGAACTATGACACCAATCTAATTTAGTGTCTAAAGGAAAATTGAAGAAGCGCTTAGCTTAGCGACAAGCCTGTGCCATTTTTACTTGGCCACCAGGGAGGTCATCTACATTCTTTTTTTTTTTTTTCTAGGGTCTTTTTTTAACAGCAGAGGCTCAGTGTAATGTTGCTGTCACACATGTAGGCTGTCTATACACTGTCTCCATCAAAATGTATGAATAATGCATTGACTCATGCCACTCACTGTGGCTGAAAAGATCCAAATATGGAAAAACAATTTACAACTGGACATATTAGCTACCACAATAAAACATACAGAAAAAACAGAGAAAGAAAAAACGAAACCTGTGTTGAAGGTTTTCAAGTCAATTCTGTATTTTTTAATATCCATTGAACATTGAATCCAAACATACTTAAACGGCTGAGGTGCGAGCGGCCCTCCCTCAGACTGACCATTCTGAGTGTAAAATGCCACACGTCACACTCGCAGTCAGACCAGCTCTGTCAAGTATTCCCCATTGTTCCGCGTCTTTAAATTAAGGAACGTCAGTTAAAAACAGCACAGGACCTGTGCCGGGGATCTCATTTCGTATTTTTCTCTGCATCTTATCAAACCAAACGTAACTGTTAAATCTGTTAGTAGAGAAACATTAAAATTAAAAAATACACTGCAAGATCTCATTAGAACAGGGAAAATTCAGAGTGGATGGCAGAAAATTATCCATCAGTGTTAGAATTCTCTTGCTTTTGCACCATGCATAATTTCAGCTTGATCTGGCAGCCTGGTGCTTGACAGGTCTGTTTGCATAGCGGTAGATTTCTTATTACATTATATTAGAACTGCAGAAGACAAACCACCAATTAATGAGGAAATGGTCCCAGCTATGCAGTCACATAGCTGGGGGACTTTGGGAGTGTGCACTGGCCATTCAGGTACGAGAGACTGGTTTTCATGTGAACGTGTGATCAGAGTGTATGGCTGACTGGGGGAGGAAGGAATAAGATGAGTTGTTACGATAGACAATTATCTCATCCCAAGCACACAATGATGTCACGCGAGTTTTCCATACCCTTAACCAGCTAATCTGCACACGTCAATAACCCACGTTGCAGAGGGCCCCAGGGGTCAATCTTCACGCCACTCGCGTTGGCAGAACAGAGAGGGAAAACATCGATCACTTAACTATATGCTGTGATAGACACTCTGTTAAGCTGCACGATTCCTCTCGTCCTCTTGTTAACATGATGACTAGTTTTATCCACCCTATCCCAAAAGCACGAGGCGAAGGGAGAACAGTGACAAATAAAGGAAGCTCAACTGTAGGTTGGCATGCCGCGTCGAAGAAGGCGAAATCTGAATGAAAACAGCTAAACAGCCACGTAAGAGGAAGAAGAAGACGTCTTGTGTGCGACCCTGCAGTGCCCTTTTCTGTAGTGCCGCTGTAAGCAGCTCCTCCTGCCTCCTCGTCCTGAATTGCAGGTGAACCTCTCAGCACAAAGATGGGGTGGCTAGTCAGAGACAGCCGTGTCATTCCTTGTTGTGCTGAGGACCTTGTCCTGCCCAGTAGCTCCACCCTACCTGCTGGTACTAAAGTCTCCAGAATATCCACAGAAAAAAAAAAAAAAAAAAAAAAAAAAACGATTGTAAGATACACTGCGAGTAAATAAACCTTGGTGACCTTCACCCCGCCGTACACTACCCGGGAGCGG
>JABJVR010005000.1:0-14037 GCA_025773905.1 Chitala chitala | reverse complement strand
AGAGGACATAACATCGTCTCTGCACATCTATAGTAAACTCACAGGAGAGGACATAACATCGCCTCTGCACATCTATAACAGTGAAGATTACAGAATTCCATCTGGATGTGTTACCTCTGATTTTGTAACTCCTTTCATAAGCCTTTCTTACTTGGCCAATTTGTCACACAAGTTGGCAAAACATTGAAAACAGTAAAAACACACATAGGTATGGCTGAAAGTTTGCATGATGGAATGGCATTTTTGAAAAATATTCTTTTTCTAATAAATACAAACTTGCATGTAGGAAATTGTAAACCCATTTGTTGAAACCTTTTTTGTGCATACTCAAGTTTTATACCTGATGCCCCAGTACGTCAGTTCATTGTACACTGAATTAAAAACATAACCTAATAATGACCTCATTAAATGTTTGATAAATACATAATTTGCATCTGAAGTATGACTCAGTATGGTGAAATAATGGTCTGATAGGTGTATAGGTGTTCTATTGTTATTAGTGCAAACTGGTTTGGAGGTAAACTGGGAACACATTATTATTATATTTCTCATTTAAAATAATGGGAGACAGACTTTTATTACCCTATATTTTGATATCCAAATCATTTTCCAGAACTGATTTTTGTAAACAAGTTTACACAATGTTGATGTCACTTAAAGTATAAGCCTCATTATTCATGTTGATGTAATATCACAGGTGTATTTCCAGCATCTGAGAAACATAGCAAAACTCTGGTGCCTTCACTATGTAAAATACTACAAAACTAGTACAACACACGTTTTTATATACAGCAAGGTAGATTATTACAAAGCTCTACTGTCTGGAAGTACAAAAGACATTAAACAACCTGCAGAGGATTCAAAATGCAGCAACATTGTTACTGGGAGCAGAAAGTGTGACTAATAACATCGCCTCTGACCTGTGCTTTTGGATTTCTAATTTCTTTAATAAGTAAAAGGCATTTACAGGTCAAGCAATGGATTATCTAAAGCTGACTAATGTGTATTCTTCAAATGCCCCATTAACTTAGATCACAGAATGCAGGTCTCCTTGTTATTCTAGGCATAAGTTAAAAAGCAGTTGGCACTAAAAGTTCTTAGTTACAAGGCCCATAGACTACAGAACAGCTGTTTATACAGGATGCTGAATTGGTCTCAGTACTGAAATTTTAACTTCAGTATTGCGTACCTACACCATTACACCACAGCTCATTAAAACTATGGTTACCAGTACTCCTGTACACACCCTTGTACCATTTTGTTTTTGTGTTTGCAAGCAAAAGTCTACACGTCTTTCCAGATCCAACAAGCCTCAACAAGTCAAGTGTAACAGCGTAGATGCTGCCTTTGCTTAAGAACACCTGCCAACCTAAGAGATTTAGACTGGGGACACAGGTTTGAGTTCAGTCTGTAATTTACATTTAGAATCACATGGTGTATTATTTTTATTCTGAGTAATATATAATTAGCATCCCAGGGGCAACCACTTCACCTCGAACCCCCAAACTTTAACTTCCTCCCCTCTGTTTCTATGGGCTGCAGATCTGTCTTTGTTAAACCCACTACTTAAAAAAGATAAAAGTAAAGGAAAAAAAAAAAAAAAAAAAAAAACATTGCAGACTACAAAAAAGGAGGCACAACAATTAGCACGCCTTGCTCGTCTGATATGTACTGGCATGTAATGGAAGGTGTTTGGCCCATGGTCAAAGGGATTGTTTCATGTGATGATGTGGTTTGATCAGGGAGAGAAGGCACACAAAGGTAAGGGATACGTAACTTGGCTACAGCTGGCCTTTGACTCCTGCACCGCAGATAGTACACTCAAGGTCAGCCCATCTCTTTCTACTGAAGTTCCAGATGTCAGCCTCTAAAGCCTAGGCTGAGAAGGACGTACCCCACATCTACCAACAGGATCTGATGAAGCAGTGGATGTTCCCTGTTGGATGCACTGCTGAAAGTCTCTGGACATCAGAAAGGCACAATAAAGTAATAAAGCTAAGACCTTCCCTAAAGACAGGTCAACTCAAGCTGTTGGAACAGCAAAGCCTTCTCTTTTTTGGAAAGAACAGACAGGAAGAGAAACCACTGCACAGACCCCAAAGGTGTGACAGTGAGATAGTGACAGTGGATGCCAGTGTGATACTCAAGTATTCATGGCAGACAATGGAGTGCATGGGATGAAGCCATTTGCAAAAGTGTCCTTAGTCATCAAGGCAAAATCTAAGGACAATCACCAAAAAAAATTTACAAGAGAACAAAAAAAAAAAAAAAAACAAAAGAAAAAGCCAGTTCAAAATGTATCACCAGGGCAGTCCTGATGGCAACAGGAGATGAGTCTGAGACTCAACGAGTCCCAACAAACATCACGGTACAAACTAACTAAATTCTACAAGTGGAGACAATGCATGATCAATCCCAGTAAAGCACTGAAATACCTCTGCTATTTCAGACCATTAGTGTGTGCTGGAAAATGACAGCCTTTGGCAAACGTTCTGGCTGTACAGTCGGTATAGTGATATTAAGATTCAAAGAATTTGTTTCACACATTTCTGTAAATAGGACTGGGGCATAAAGCAGCACTACTGATCGAACACAACACGCCCCACCCCCATGAATCAGTATGTCGGGGGAAGGGAGCGAACGCAGCACGACTGGCCCGTCTCGCCGCCATTGTCTTCATGGTCATCGTTGTCGTCTCCTCCATTGTCTGTTGACGTCTTCGTCAGGAGATTCCCTGTTCCTCAGTCATCATTGGCAGCACTGGTCCCTCGAACTTGACCTTGTTTTCGTAGCTGCACAAAAACAGACAACAAAATTAACAACAAAAAATCTTAGACAACAATTCAGAGTACAAAAAGGTGATGCTTGGAAGTCCATGAAGACAGATGTGTGTCATACACTGGTATGCTGTGTACAGTCCTGTTGCAGGACCAACCCAACAAACATCACTCTATCCACTTGCCTGCTGCCTTCAGAGAATATGAATGGTTTATATTTGGCCATACCTACTACAGACAGAGTATTTACAGTACACACTGCTGCCAGAGTCCTTACAGCACACATGGGCACAATATGAAATTTACAGTGTACCAGGGCACAAGTAAAAATACCATGCAATACCCAAAGGCTGTATGCATAAATATGATGTTTGATCAAAACAAGCATCTGTAAATTCACACTGAAGCTGAACTGATTTATATAAATGACGTGCATGTTTTCAGCGGTCCATACCACTGCAATAAAAGGCTGCAGGTCATTCTCCACATAGCTTTGTCTTTGCGTACTTGATCGTGTGTGCATGGTGTTAAATATGCAGGGATACTCTGCCTTCTCCTCCAGATTACACATCTCTCCTCTCCTCACATTGGTGTCAACAGAAAAGTAACGTGTGTAAATGTTTGTGCTGGTGATCATCCAGAGAGACAGGCAGGTGGAGAGGGAGGCAGACAGACAGGCAGTGAGGGACGCAGGCTGGAAGGGAGGCAGACAGGCAAGCGGTGAGGGATGCAGGCTGGAAGGGAGACAGACAAGACAAACGGGTGGCTGCCCACACACCATGCCTCCATCATATTCAGACTGTGTGCACCCAGCCATGCTGACAACAGTAGAAAGAAGGTGGAGATGCAGGATACAGAAGAGGCTGAGGTGTGAGTGCCCGAGAGCAGGGCTCAGCCTGCTGTGGGGTGCCCAAGAGCAGGGCTCAGCCTGCTGTGGGGTGCCCGAGAGCAGGGCTCAGCCCACTGTGGGGTGCCCGAGAGCAGGGCTCAGCCCACTGTGGGGTGCCCGAGAGCAGGGCTCAGCCCGCTGTAGAGAATCCTCCTTTAGGAAAGTGTTACAGTCAACTCAGAGTTAACACAAGACGAAAATGCCATAACTCAAAAATAAAAGGTCACTGATGGAGGATTCTTCTTAATGTTTTCAACAAATAGTTAGGTTTTTTTTTTTTAACTTTGTATATGGACAGATGGAGAAAGGAGTAGGGATGAGCTGGTGAGGAGTAGGCATATGCTGGTGAAAGTTCTCCCATGACTGTATCTGTTCAAGTCAGAATATGAAAAACACACATAACTTGAGTACAATTTCCACTAATGTGAATTCAAGTGTGCACATAAGCTTTTCTTACTGATGCAGATATTTTGTTATTGAATTGGATTTTTCAGCAGTCATGAAAATTAAAAATTAGTTTTTACCATATAAAGTATTAAACATTGACAATTTATGTTTGTATTACATCAAACACTGTTCTTCAATAAGTCATATTTCTTCAAATGAGAAAGAGGATATCAGCTATATTAAGCAGCATTTTTAAGATGTAACAACTGGCATTTGAGGATTAGACATCTAAACTACACCTGAAAATATTACAATCACAATGACGGAATGACTTTAAAAAGCGAGCTGTTGCACAGCGATTTGTGTCACTTAGCCAACAATCAAAGACCACGAAGACCCCAGGAAATTACTGAAGCAGAAGACAATCTGTGAGATTAAGATCAACAACTGTATCATAAAAAACCGGATGGTGGGGAGGATGAGACCCACTCTCTGTTTAGCATGTTCCACACAGACCTTCTGGGGGCTGGCTGCTTTTCACTAGCGTCCCAGACCCACAGCGACTCTTTTTTTTTTTTTTCATCTGTACACAGCAAAAGGAGAAGCAGTCTGAGTCCATGGCCAGGGAACAGTGAAAGAGGCTCTGTTAATCTCTTTCTGAGCAGATATTAGTGATAGAAGTATAATGAACCAATGCTGGCTGGGATTATCATCACGTGCAGCTTGGTGTCATCTTTTACTTGTCAAACAGGCAGTCACCACCTCGTTTGTCCTGTTCCTACTGGTTACTTCATGGAGTGCTATTGTGTGAAACCAGTGAAACAAGCCCGGACATCTCACTTACTGGGCCTTTCAAGGCTTGGCTTCTGTCACCATGATGCACTATGTAACTTCTGCCCCATTACACCTGCTAGGAACATTAGATAAATACTGTAATAATACTGTTAAAGGACGGCACAAGGACGGTTAGGTTTCATACTAAATTCTCATGTTAATGCAAAGACTTCAGAAAAAAAAAATCTCAAATTCCCCAGAACAAGTAAAGAAACTTCCATAATTCAACTTGTCTTTGGTTGCTGAAATTCTAAAATTTGTGGCTTTTTTGGTTAAGATTCATCACAAGGGTATCACCTTTCAGAGCCCTGAGGGAGCCAGGTTAGCCCAATTTGGCCCCTTCTCCTTGAAATGCAACATGGTACAGTGAACTTAATGAGTCCCATCTTGGGCACACAAACACAGAGGCCCAGACAAAATATGACACACACTGTGGAGCCTGCCAATCTCAATCAGAGTGTCAAAATCTGTAGCTGCTGGCTTCTTTCCGGCCAGAAAGGAAACATGGAGCCGAGGCGTTGAGAAGCGCACGGTTACTTGTGTATATTTCAGTTCCCTGGCGCTCACTGGAACATGACTGAATCTCTAAACACAGTCAAGATCAATGGCAAATGCAAAATTGCTACAAATTACACAAAACCAAGAGGTCCTGAGGGTAAACACTGGGGCAGCTGGTTGATTATTGCTTACATTAGTTGGGTTTTTGATTCTACCCAGTGTAGCTGTTTCACCAGAGCAGTTCAGGCCAAGCTTTTCATGGAGGGGTTTCAGCATAGCAGCCTGTCCTGGGAACTGGACCAGTGACCTTGGAGCTGAAGGGCATGTGGACAGGAGCCCTGAACTCACACCCACCTCCTCCAGCTCCCTCTGGGTCTCATCCTCCATCCTCCTAATGTCCTCCATGTTCAGCTCCACCCACCGGTCAATCCAACAGAAGAGCTGGCGGTGGAAATTGGTGAAGATCCTCTTCTCTTGCTTTACAAAGTGAGACAGCAACAGGAACATCGGTAAAAATCATCGACACATCGGTTAATTAGTGATTCTTAAGCAATCCCCAAAAATCCTGAAAATTACAGCTTTAAAACAGCAGGCACATCTTTCAAATATTTGACCCTATAAAGAGGAAAAATGATTGCATTTCCAAACATGCAGGCACACGCACGGAAAACCCGGTATCGTTAAAATTTCCGTAAGTCTGAAAGACAAGTAGTTGACTTCACAAGGCAACAAAAGACCCAAGTCAGTGAGCAGGACAGGTGAATCCCCAGAGCACAGAACTGATGAGTACCCAGTTCATCTGTCTGGAGATAAAGAGCACTCACCCTCTGAATGAAGTTTTCCACTTTGTTCTGCAACCCCCACCACTTGAACTTGACAGTGACTAGTTTGTATGCACACATATGAGGACAATCTGCATTACTGGCCAGCTCTTTCTGTGAGGAACATAAAGGAAGACCGACAAAGGACATTATATCACATAGCAATCACAGACATGCAAGGAACTGGGATATAATGTACCACTAGCATTGATTCCTAAACTGTCTCCATGTGTCCCTTACTAGCCTTTTCCAGAATGCTCTGCTTCCATTAACTTGGGGCTAATTATTTTAGTATGAAATTAGCAAAACCAGAAAGTTTAGATAAGTCCCAGTCCACTTTATCAATTTTTGTTTATTCAGTAACAGGACACTTGGTTCCTGGAGCACATACTGAAAAGCAACAGTACAGAGCAGCACACAGCAGACTGTTAAAAACATTAAAAATCCCTCATTTTCCCTGCTTTTTTTTTTTTACAGGCAGAGACCCACATTAATGAACATTCTATTGAAAGCCTTTTTTGGTCAACGTAAGCTTTTGCAGAAAGGTCACCAGTTCAGTTCTGATTATATGGGTCTTCACCACTTCTTTCCTTTGGTAATTTCTCCTTTTCTCTTCCCCTCTCTAAAGCATTTCTAAGCAGAGCTGGGAAAAGGGATTTGATGGTGGTTTCTGTTTCCCACAAGGGGACTGAGTGTCTGAGGCCTGTGAGATGGGCCCGAAGGCACCTGGCCCAACACGACAGCGGCTTTATTACTTAAACATCCACAGTCTTGTGAATGGCTCTGGTTGCTCAGCTCTGTCGGTTCATTACAGAGTTCTGCCATTTTATTCTGGCCATACACCAACTCACCACATTTTACAGTCTAACCACTGGATCTTTGTGTACACTTTCACAAACCATAACGCAGGAAAATAAGGACTGAAGTCAAAGCTATACGGCTTAGTAGAACCCAGAGGAAGGGGTTTCATGTCAACAGACTGTTTCTACAGATAGCCCATGTGGACCCAAGTGCCTGCTGCTGAACCTCTCACCTGTTAAGGGCATGTTTGGAACTGGGTCACCCCATTGTGATGATAACAAAGCCCTGTCCCTGCAGTTCACTGTGATGGGCCCCTAACCCTCACCCTTTTTACACATCTATAACTGTGTCCCACAACATGGCATTCTTTTTATGGCACTATATTTAAATTTAATTATATTTTGCACTTCTTAGCACTTAATCTATTCATACACATGACACACACAGACACACACCATGTAGTTTTTGCTTCTCTTTTTCTTTTTTGACAAAACTATTATTTAAGCCTGATTTACTATTTTATGCCTGAACAAAGTCAGTAACTTGTCTGTGGAGACACTCAGACTGGTGCCAGGGCTGTCGTATAACGTGGCAGCAATACAGAACTGAACAGCTCCTTAAAAACATTAGGTTCCTGCTTTCCCTACATGTTCCTCAGAAGTACTGCATAAAACAATTAAGCTAATTTCTTCAGCTAAAGTCCCCAAATGAATTTCAAATTATTAGGAGCCATATACAGCAAGCCAGTGACTATTGACATCACCTAGGAGAGTGGTTTAGAGATGGGGTGTCCAACAGGTGGATCAGAGTCACTTCTGTTAAGGTCTCACATGTAAAGTCCATACATTTCAATAGCTATTTCCATGAAGGTACAAATCAAAAATAATTGACTTCCAGTCCAGGTTCGAATCAAGTTCCTCACGCTTACTTTCAGGTCCATAAACAGGACTGCTCCAAGCTCCCTTCAGTTGCGAATCAAGGTCTATGTGCCCTCCCGTGCTCTATGGTCCACCAATGGGAAGAGACTGGTTGCACCCCTGCTGAAGAACAGCAGACCTAGGCTCTTCTCATCTCTGGAGCCTAAATGGCAGTATAAGCTGTCCCTCGCTTTGACGTCTTCACCGTCTCTGTCCATGTTCCATAAGCAGCTGAAGACTCACCTCTTCAGGGAGCACCTCAGCACTTGAACATCGTCTTCACCAGCTCTGCTTCTTTATTACTCCAGTGGTTAAATTGCTGCTTGCTTATCTGTAGTGTTATTGCTAATTTTAACTTGTGTTACTGATATTTAACCATTTGCCGTGTTAATTGATTTGTACCATCTTACTTAACTGAAGCTTGTGCACTATTGACTACAGGAGAGCACTTACTGTTAGCTGGATTCTCAGATGTTGTCTGACCTCGTTTTAACATGCATGTGTACTCTTACTCATTTGGTCAAAAGTATCTGCCAAATTTTGACAAAAGTACCTGCTAAATTAATAAATGTAAAAATGTGACTTACTGATTTCAAAGTACTTAATGTCACCATTCTGCTAAATGTCCCTATTTAGTTATATATAAAACATTGGTGTAACCTAATTTTGTTTCTTAGCCACAAAGATAAAAAAAAAAAACGAAATTGTTGTTTGTCACATTTGATCCCCTAACAACTTTAATGCACGGATAGTTAGTCTATATGCAAAGAAGGTTGTGATGTGAACAGAAAGACAGCACCTATCTAAGAAGACTTGCTGAAAACAATCAGCAAGAGTAGGAAGAGTCATTACAGAAGCCACACGAAAAGGAGCAAGAACAGACAGTGCTTTGAAAGTGACTTAAAATGACAATTGAAGAGAAAGGATCTCAACCAAAGCATTTTACAACTTAAAAGACACTGTGGAATTCTATGTATAGATCTCAGAGAAAGACCATAACAGGAGGGGTGGGCTGAGAATATGTGGGCGATGAAAAGAGCATGTAAACCCCCCCATCCATGTCTACTGATAGTGTTCCCATTAAAAGTGCCTTTGCAATGGGGCAGGCAGGGGAAGAGGTGAAGCATCCTAAAATATCTTACCTCTGTACCCTAACCACGTGTACACATCTCCTTTGCCTCTATAGCTTAAGTTTAATTAATCATTTAATCTTCCCAAAGCACAGCATTCATCCTTACATGACAGGAGAATCGTTTGATGATCCAAATGCCAGGGCTGAGCGTGGGATGAAATTTTCCAGTGGTTTAGAAAGTTAAACACTTAAGAATAACTTCACATTAGTCGAATTCCACATCAAATATCAGCGGTGACTATTTCTCTTCACTAACCGGAGCGCGTGAGTGTGCTAGATGTTCAAAGGAGAGACTGTGTGCCCACACACAAGGATCAGGCAGGAGAAGTAAGATGGGGAGAGAAACGGCCAAAAGAATAACAGTTCATCTCCTCCTCCTGCTGCACTTCATACTCTCACACAGTGTTAAAGAGAAGAGGGGAAAAAAAGCTTGTTAAAAAAGGCAGCACAGTGTCTGGATTTTAAAAAAGGTTAATGCAGTTCAAAATGCTGTCAGTGTGGCATCAACTCTGATGCACCCATCTTAGCAGTGACTGAACGCCCTCAAACGGCATGCTCAAGTTCATCGTGACTTTCACTACTAGGGGAGTGTAGCTGATAGTTTGGGAGTCTGGCAGTTGGGATCACTCTGGTAACCAGACAGGTTTTCAAATTACTAACTACATGAACAGAAGGTGAATGACCTGAAACTGTAATAGGAAAATCAGTTGTCTGTGCACAGCAGTTTTGATAATCCATCATCTCTGTAGTTATAGCACATGCATTTACCCACTTTCTATAACAGAGGGCAAGCATACAAATAAAGATTTTTAAATGTTCTTAAATAAACAGCTGTGCACATCTGTAGGAGACACCAGCACCAAACCCATGGTCTGTTTATCAAAAGAACAACTTGATCTGACCTCCAGCTGCTTTGATCCCATTAGGGAAAATTAATGGGCAAAAAGGATATTTGTCTTCCTTATGCTACAGAGAAGCCATCTGCTTCGCTCTCTCTCTATGTCAGAAACACACATATGGGACTGCAGCTACTGTCCCACCTGTAACTCAGGGCAGTACACTGGGTTGCCAGGTTAGGGAACACATCCTGTCCAATGATGATTTTATGTTACACTGTTTTTCCTGAATGTCTGGAGAGATTCACTGGTTTTGCTCTTTTTATCCATTTCTGAGTATTATGAGAGAACAGGAAGAGTTTAAGTTTTCTGACCAGGAAGGAGTGAGAAATAAAAATAGTGGCAAATGGGTTATGATTCCTACCTTCCAGATGGGCCCCAAGGGACCCCTGCCAGTCTTCAGTGACTTGAACAACGCTGGGTCCTCATCTGCTTTGTAATCCTGTGAGATGTGGTGACATTTAAAACACACATTACACTAATCAGAATTTAAAGACAGTGACACGTGTAAGAAGCACAGTACGGTACAAAATATACAACAGGAAGACATACCTACTCTTCATCTTAAACGTGCTGCTCTATTCAGTTAGACACACGCTGGATCCTGAGCGTCTGTGTTCAGTTAGATTCACACTGGATCCTGAGCGTCTGTGTTCAGTTTGATACACACCGGATCCTGAGTGGCTGTGTTCGGTTAGATTCACACTGGATCCTGAGCTGCTGTGTTCAGTTACATACACACTGGATCTTGAGCTGCTGTGTTCAGTTAGATGCACGGTGGGTTGCGAACCTTACTCTGAGCACACTGGACATCATTCCCCTGCCCTGCCAGTGCTGTGGGTTTGAGAGTTGAAACCGTGTTCACATGTAATGCGCAAAAGTTTCACCCTAATGAGGAGCGCTTCAAATGTCAGCTTGTGTGAGTGTAATAAAATTTTAGAGGCCTTGTGTTATGGGAGGCAACCAGGGCTCAAACGTGCGACCTCGCATAGTTGCTAGACTGCTGATTAGCCCACTGAGCTAAATACCCAAGTCTGTTGCTTGGGGGACTAATCGCACTCCTGTCCTGTCAACTGGGGGATTTTCACCATTACACTTTTCCCATCCATTACGTGTGTGTGTGTGTGTGTGTGTGTGTGTGTGTGAGAGAGAGAGTAAGAGAGAGTGACATGATTCTTTCCTCTACTTACTCACTAAACACAGGCCAATTAATTACTGCCAATGATTTAGCAGACAAGGTACACAGGCGTAACTGGAATGTTACTGGAGTACTTTCAGTACCTTTATGGCCATGAACCCGACAACCTCACCGGTAACCTTATTCCTTGGAAAATAATTTGTGTTAAGTAATTCAAGGACCTCTGTCAAGAGTACAATACAATTTTTAGTACATAATCTAAGATCTGTATTTGTATGCCTCCATAGTACCCACTGCGCCAAGTTCGCATTGTGGGGCATGCTACCTAGTGAACTCAGAGACAACCTTAATGCTGTCCCAACCTAAGGCTACACTCAGATGGAACTGAGAACAGAGGAGAGGTGATGATGTCATACCTTAAACACAGCACTCTGCTTATGCACCCCAAACAAGGTGCCAAGCAAACAATTAACTAACGGCAGCCGTGGCTGTACTAACAAGGCAGAGGTCTTGTTCAACAGTGACCTTTGACCTACAACAGATCATGAAGCAACGAGGCCCTGATCTGGTGAAAGAGGTGCTAGGTTGGTTGTCATTAGTTAGTCTATTTCAGAGGTTGTAAATAAAGCAAAATGCATGCACACACACCCACACGTGCGCGCACACGCACACACACAGAGCCAAGCAGGTAGTCTGCTAATGGCCTCAGCCCACTCTTCAACACATTATTCATTTTTAATGAGGATGGGGGTTCAGAGCAAGAAGCCAAATAAATAACATGGGACGGAAAGAGAGGGAAAAAATAAAATAATAAAACAAATAAACGAGCTCCTTTAAATTAAGCGCGGCTCGAGGGCCCAGCGATTTTAAATAAATCATGATGCGCCTGAAGCGAAAGCACTGCTTCTCAGGGCTGGAGAGAGGGAAACAAACGGGCGGAGACACATTAATCCCACATTTATAACGGCAGCCCCCACCCTCCGCCGTACACCCTGCAGAGCGCGCTAATAAGCTCCGCCAATCAAAGACGAGCTGAGGAAGACCAACATTTTGAGCAATTAGGGTGGGTGGCGCAGGCGAGGTGGCGGTGGCGAGCTTGAGTGTGAGGCGTGGGGCCTGCAGCCTGGCCCCGGGGTGCTACCTGAGCGGACCCAAACTCATAATGAACTCCCTTCTTCATACGAAGCCTGCTGTGACTCCAAAACGGGAGGGAGGGTCACTTCTCATCACAGAATATTAATCACATCTACACGTGTGTGTGAGCACACGCGTGTGCGCATGCATGATGAAAGCCCTCCTGGGCTCTTATTCGTGTGGACTGGTGGTGTTCATGCGGTCTCTTCAAACACTCTAGAAACAACAATACAAATCAATAAATGTAACAGCCACAGGCACGTGCTTAGTGCAAGACGGACCTTTGCATTGTCACATCCTTAAAACCTATAATGCACAACACAGGAAGCTGACACATGTATGAGCACTAGCAGTGTGCTCACCTGTGTTTATTTGCCAACATGCATAATTTCAGGAGGTGAACGGGTCTAATTTGGCCACAAAATGCTCCATAGCCCCACATTAAATTAATTCGCTGTGCTAAGAGAAGAAGGGCACATCTTCACCTTCACCTCCGCAGCCTGTAACGAAGGTACCACGACTATTTGGGGAAGAGCCGCCTTCCCTTCTTACATGCTCTTAACATCCCTCAATGCTTTATTTATTCATATTTATTCTTATCTTTCAAAAATAGAAGTCCTGTCCTGCCAATAAACCTCACTGTGAATGTGTCGGGGAGACACAATGGGGGAAGACATGGAGGTGCACTTCCAACCATGTTACATGGATTCATGTAGTCCCTCCCCTTTTGTACACATGCACGACTGACAGTGATACACACACAGACATGCACATCTGAGGAGGATCACATGTGGTGACACGTACACATTAATATTTAAGAGGAAGGAAAGACAGGAGGTGGAGAGCCTGAAAGGCATGCTCTGTTAGCCGTATGAAGTTAGCAGCCGCACCGTAATTAAAGACAGGCTGTTACGCTGTGATCATCTGCAGCAGACAGCTTCTCTCCCCATCTCCTCTTGTTTAAATCTCCCTGCACAAACACAGAGCTTTTTGGAACAGTAAACAAGCGCTTGCTCTGTCCGTCCATGAGTATGAACCCACAAAGTGCCTGACAGCCACTTGTTTATTCACAGGCCAATGTGGCAGGCAATGATAAAACAGGGACAAGCTGCTAAGTGAATAAGCAACCCTAACACTGCCTTACATTGAACAATATATGGTCATTTATTTCCAAAAACAGAACAGACTTTATTGCGTTTTACTGTCACTGGAAGAACCAACGGACTACCATAATGTTAACGGCCTTGTTTGGGTTTCCAACCTTCAAGTAAAGGTGAAGAGCACAAAAAAAATCATTTAACATTTCATATTAAATATGTAGTTAACTGATTATCCATACTATATGTCTTTCCTCTTAACTGTAATGCTTACCTGCCATAAATAACTTGTTTTATATACTACTGAATTTATTTTTACATAGCGCCTTTCACAACAATTTGCCTCAAAGCACTTTACAGAAAGAAATACCAGACATTACAGAATTAACAGTAGGTGGATGACTGAAGTTAAAGCCAGGTAACAATGGAAGAGAGGAACCAAAAACTCCACAGTGTGGAGAAAAAAAACCAAGCAGGTTATGATTGAAACTATGAATATAAATAACACTATATAGTCCTCCTCTCCTCAAGGTGTTGAAGCAACTCTCAACAGGTTTGTGGTGTCCTTTGGGCAAAGGCCTCATCTGAGGGGGTACACTAGGTGTCGGCAGCTCTAACAAGGCATCCTGCTCAGATGGTGCTCTGTTGGGCACCGGGTACACATATGGATATAGAAGGTTTGCAGAGAGGGGTTAGTACATAATACAAACACAGAA
>JABJVR010004999.1:0-14038 GCA_025773905.1 Chitala chitala | reverse complement strand
TGCCACTGCTGGGACAATTGGAAAACATACCTGCAACATCAAATGCAAAAGCTAAACAGCACACATAACTTTGACTACCACTATTTTTTTTTATATACTTTTTTTTTTTTTTTTTTTTTTTTACTGATGAAGATGAGGTACAACAGAACTCTCGCTTTTGATGAAGAGGGTGAGCCCTAGGCAAGCCAGCGTGTCTACAGACAAACGAAACTGGACCGAGGGCGCACGCACTGCCACGCTGCTGAACCACTGCCGCGAAATGGCACGTCAGCGCAAATGCTCTGCTTGTACTCAGCAGCGCTCCGTTACGTTCATGAGACAGTTCTCTGTAAGTATCACAATCATTCTCGTACTAAGGACACATTAAGAGTGACCTATCGTCGAGTCTGGCCATTCTGAAAATAAATTATCAAAGTCTATGTAAGGAAAATTGCAGTTCATAACAGTATTCCAGGCTGAAAGGTAATTGCCATTCTATAAGGTTGCTCTCTGAGGGTTTGTTATGGGAGTCATTCAGGGAGAGAGCAGTCTGTCTCCTCAGCTGTTCACTATAAATAACTCTGAGGAGCCTCTTTCCTGCCAACACTCTGTTCATATAAAGAGTGTCAGACAGACTTTTGCTTTCACTACATTGACCCAACAGAGGAGCTGCATGTGATTCACACCAGCAAGAAAAAAAGTTCTTACAGCGAGCATGTGTCTCTTGTTCATCTACTGTATGTACATCAAACAAATCATGTCTTACCTGCATCTACAGCAAGCATGTGTCTCTTGTCCATCTACTGTATGTACATCAAACAAATCATGTCTTACCTGCATCTCATATATTCAGTGACATATTTTCAAAAGGCAAGAACATTATGTTATGTCACTGTACTACAAGAACATAACAGAAATTTGCTGTGCAATAAGTACATTGCGGTATTTTGCTGTACTATAAAAACATGATGGATTTTAACTGTACTACAAGAACATCACAGTACCCCTCTGTACTACAAGAATATTACAGCATTGGGAAAATCGGAGGAAGTGTCGGATTTTAGTGTTTGAGGATGCGCCGTGCCGCCGGACGTGCTTGGCCATTTTAACTTTGCCACAGCCCTCATTTGATTGAAGCTTCTGAACTGAGGCCAGCTGTTTCATCTCTGGCCTCATCGGTTCTGCTCCATAAAGGTTTATTTACTGCCGGCTTTGTGCACGCGTCTTGTTACATCTTACTGATGGATAGGGCGCTGATGGGTCTCATTGGCCGGGGGTTCTGATGTCTCACTCTCTGCAAGGCCATGCCCGTGCGGGTGATCGAGGCCCTCCCCACACTGCGAGGCAGAGGGGCGATCGCCGCGTGTCGCACAAGCCATTTGTTCTGCTGCGAGCCGCAGTCCCGCCCTGTAATTTGCCACGCGGTGCTCCGGTCGGCAGAGATTTACAGGACATGGACACAAAGAGAAATCCGTCACAGCTGGCACGCTGTGGGCACACTCCGAGATGGAGCTGGAGCAGAACGAGGTCGCCATGGCAGCGAGCAACCTGAATCAGCACGGTGGTTACTGCATGCACACAGAAGTACACGCCAGCATCCCACTCCTGTTACAGCTTGGAGGGGGGAAGGTGACTGCAAGACAGTGCAGGGCCCTGCAGCGGGGCACGCCATGCAGAAATACAAACAGAAGTGCAAACAGAGGCACAGATTATGCATGCCTGTCATGAGTTCTGTAGGACCAAGTTATGAGTCAAACCCAAAAATCGCATTTTAAAGACAAAACGGGATTTTCGTATTTTCACACAAAATGTGTTCACAACGACGGTTTAAGTTGGTCTGTAATTTATTCCCTTTTAGATGAAATTGTTGTGTTAATTCTTACAACCCATAAATGCAGAAACTCAACACCATTTCTACTATAATTAACTGTTACACAAGTTTTTCTGACAGTGGTAATAAAAATTCAATAAAAAATACTCTTTCCATCCTTCTTTCTGTATCATGCGTTAAGCTGACTATGTAAAAGTTAACTTTCTTTGTAAAAGAATAACCTGCCAGGCAAAAAGTAAATATTATGCTACCTCCCCAATAACAAATCATTTTGGAACGGAGATTACGATGGGAATGCACTTAAAAGGTCATAAGAAAACCTTTTTCTGGTGAAACTACATTGAATAAAACTGTGCACAGAATCCAAAGACAAGTTTTAAAGAAAAAAATCTCCTTGCATAAATGCCCATCAGTATTATCATATCTGAGCATCTGAGAAAATGTAATTTTACTCCTGTCCAACAACAGCCTAGCCAGATACAAAGATGCCATTAGCTCTTTGGAAAATGTACTTATTAAATCAATAAGAAGGGTTTACTATTGTTTACGTGTCTGCTTAAGTCACATCACAGCTCCGTGGGCAGAGTGCCCTTTCTGTAGGAGATCGATACGAAAATGCAGGTTTCCTGGCCGCGATCCAGGCCTCAGACGCGTACGTATGCTGGACATCTCTCTGCTACTGACGGAGAAACTGAACCCAGAAGAGCCATGCGGGCCCAGGAAGTGCCTGCATGCAGCTGTGGCTGTAGTTACACGTGCTGTGACAAGCTCAGCCAGACTGCGTTGCTTCTGCGCAGCTCTGGTGAAAAAACACTGTGTACTCTGTCTCTTCTCTGGCTAAAAAACGAACCTTGAAAGGTGTCGGCGCTTTGTCTCATGGACGAAAAACTGCGAAAGCCTGGAACCCATTTCAGACCGAAAACACGTCGCAGCTACACTATTTCAAGCGAATTCAATTTCACTGTAACCGGAAGCCCTACGCCTTGGGATCGCAGCACAAGAGCCAACATTACTGTATCAATATGCTGCCATCGACGTGAATTATAACTGAGACTTCAGAAATTGTTACCGCATACAAATAGACTGATTTTCCACGTTTAGGTATTCAAACGGTGTACCTGCCAAGACAGGCATGTGAACACAGATGGGAAGACGTCTGTTTGCCAGATCAATAGAGGCGGCTGAAACAAAGGTCATCATTTGAAATATTGATTTATTGCCATCATTAACAGCAAATGACAGCACTGTGCCACTTGAAGAACCTGATTATAAACATTTTCCCACCGATTTCCAATAACCAGCTGGTTGCGGACTGCCCGCCATCACTCCATCTCCCGTGGGGACGGCTCCAGCACAGACGCAAGGAACTGGATTATTCCGCGTCCTCCCACTACCCTCAAGCCACCGGAGCCCGACAGCTGATGGTGAAGTCCTGGGATGTCTGAGCTGTAACCGGCACTACACCAAAAAGGGCTGAAGGAGATAGAACGGCAGCATCCTTGCAAAGGGGGCCAGCCGCTGAGTGTGCAAAGAGTGGAAAGCCGGGTAAAACCAAGAGCCTGCAGTGGCACTGGTGTGGCAAAGAGTTAGCAGGGATCTCGTGCAAAGGATCGAAATTCGTCCACTTTAGCTAGCTCCCCAGAGGGGGAATGCAGAGGTGAATGATGGGACTAAGTGCCTAACCAGTCTGGCTATCTAGGCCAGCATTTTGCTAAAGGCGTTCTGTTCTCACCTTCTCCCAGTACGACAGCTGCAGTAACAAGAGGTGAAACTGGGATGTTAATTATGCAGAAATCCCATCTGTATTGTGTAGGCGCAGGAAGCACTGTGCTAGATGTTAGTGCAAGCTTAAAAATCTGTCCACTGTGCGTCTTCCTAGTCTCTGCTCTTTTACACGTGATAAACTCACTTTTTCATAATTGACAGCTGGTATTTAAAGTTCCCATACAAGCTTTCTGACAGTCTACAGTGCTCCATGTTTGAATAATGTAAGCTGCGCAGTTAGCATCGTTTATGGTGTCTGGACAAAGCGGATAGCGATGCTGATGTTTTGTCAAGCTGCAGTTTGAATTTCGGTATATGAAACGAGAATTGGGAGATGCGTGTCATATCCTCGCGAGTAAATATTTAAGAGCGTTTTTCCTGAAAGGCGTACAGTACGAAGGAAAGGTCTACGGAGTGTGACCGCGCACGCTTGGTGACACTCAAAGAGCTGGCCTTACCTGTCTTTCCCTGTTTCGGCCTTAAAGACCCTGTCACAGTAGTTCATGCGCTTCTCGGTGGTGATGTAGATGCGGGCCTGGGGGTAGCTGTCCATCACCTGCCGCAGCATGTTGTACACGATGCCCTTGCCGTCCTTTCGCATGTTTCGCAGCGGCCCCCAGACGACGTAGACCGTGTCGTTGGCCTGGCCGAAGTAGTGCTGCTGGCGCTGCAGGAGCAGCGGGACGCTGGTGTGAGAGACGACGCGCACCGTGGTGCGGCGGCCGACGTCGAGCTCGAAGCCGCGCGTCGGCGCGTTGTTCATCCTCCACACGCAGGACGAGCGGTCGATCTCGGGGCCCGCCTGGCGGCCCAGCATCTGGCCCGAGCTGGACACTACGCTGCAAACGTCGCAATACAACTTCAGAGGCTGGGGACACAAGGGGGGGGGGGGGGAATCAGCAACGTCACACAGGAAGGACAGTCGCCTGTGAGATATAACTGCTCATTTCTGCAGTTCTGTTAGAACTTACATCTGGTCACCTATCAGCAGGACAAATCAGCATTATGTCGTGTACTTTATTCACTTAACAAACAGCACAGCAAAAAGCAAACAAAGATACTTTGTCCATCCATCCATCCATCCATCCACCCATCCATCCATCGATTGCCAAACCGCTTAACCTGTTTTGAGGCTGTGAGCACCCACTGCCTATCCTGGACAACCTAAGCTGCAAGGCACAGAACACCAGTCTCAATGACAGAAAAACTTACCTACTTATAAGTTCATGTCACCCAGTCCAAGTTGTAAATTTAGAGATAAGAATGCTTATAATATGGGGATAACCTGAAAGGCAAACTGGAGAGGCAACTGTGTCATCATCTCAGCTTCAGATTTTTTTTTTTTTTTTTTTACTCAACATAACACAACCCTTCATTGTATACAGTGAGAAATCGAGAGATCTCGTCTCTCAAAATCCTTCTAACATCTCATCTATCATATAAAACATCACGGGGTAGCCCACTGATAGCCACAAATCCAAAGCAAATAGAGATGAACTCAAATCAAGTGACCTTGTGGCTCAGTGGGTAAAGTATCAGGCTGGGATGCAGAAGTCTCCTGGCTCGAATCCCAGCCCAGCTGCCAGGTGTGTTCTTGAGGAAGACACTCTGTGCTAGCTCCCCAGGTGCTGCATGTGACTGCCCACTGCCCCCCCCCAGGGGGATGGGTTAAATCCAGACAGCTAATTCCATTGTAACATCTACATGTATGCAGTGGCAACAAAAAGATATTATTACTATAACTAACCATAGTTAAATCACAGTAAGAATCAGTCTTAATGAAGCTAATTTGTCAGGACTGGTGCAAATCCAACAGGAAGTAACAGCTGAGCCGATGTGCCATCTAATTTAGAAGTCATCTGATAGGTCTGCTTGAAAATGAAGATGTCAGCGTGGTGAATGTGTGTGGCAGCCATGTGGGACACTACAGCTTAAGGACTCCGAACGCAGCGCGGACTGTTGCAAAATTTCAGCGAGCGAGCGATTTCCACTTATCCATGTCAGATGCTTCACACGTGCCTCAATTTGTCTCAATATTGCAACAAGCTAGGGACCACCTGGGACGGCTGATTACAAAACAAGTAATTTGAGGTTTTTATACGCCATCAAGTAGCTCTTCTAAATGCAAATTAATTGCATACACACATGCACAAGCCATTCATTTAAGCGGGTTTTAATCCTAAAACAAAGCAAAGGATATTAACCTGAATCAAATGTACCTTTCACTTTGTAAAGAAACTTGACGTATGCTGTAGCAAAAGGTGTCCTTCTTAACTAGGCTTGCCACTGAATAATTATTTAGGGTTCAGTAAAAACCCATGACTGCTTTGTGGCCCAGGTGAACAGTCCACTTTATAACTCCGATAACTTAACACCGCGAAGTTCACAAACTGGAGGACTAAATAGCACACGTCCCATTCAAGTTTCTATTACTGAGCAGCCCAAGGAGTCAAAGAGTCTATATCTGTATAGGAGTGTCAGTACTTTTGACCTTTGTGTGATATTGGTATCTCATGAGCAACATATAAAGCAAAGTGGAATTCAGGTTTACCAATGAGCCTGTGTATTGTGTACACACCGTAATCAAACGTTATTGTTATGGCCGCATATATAAGCCTAAATGAGGAAGCAAGATCTGAAACGGGGCAATTGTGATGATTTCTCTATATGAATTTGCTGTCTGGGGTGGGAGAAAATGACCATCATTACTTCTATCGCCGGCTTCAAACGGTTTCAAAGTGAAGCACTATTTCCTGTCTAATGAATGTTAGCTTTCACACGTTACTCAGAGCAATGCTGATCCTGGTCTTGCGCAACAAGAAACCCAAGTGTTTCCTGTGCAAATGCAACTGTCAGGCAATCACGAAGAGCCAAAATAGATGGATGTCAACAGAGGAAGCCATTTCAAACACAAAATGACAGAATAATTTGATCCCACATTAAATGAAGCCCCGCTTGTGAGCCAGGTGTAGAAAGCTCTGCTTTAATGTCACATCTCCTGACGTGTCATCCAAGGGCGAACGGAATAGAATTTTGCCCAGGGGTCGTCAATTCCGCTTCTCGGCTGGCGTGAGGCCGGATGATTTTTTTTACCTTTTTTCCCTCTCTCATCTTTGCACTTAATTGCTTCACGGAAGATATTTTTAACAGTAAGTTTTCTCTCCTGGTGCACCAGGTGTAAATTAGCAAGTAATTGAAAAGACCGCAGACCTCAGGAAGTAGGACTGCCCTCCACCCCAACACAGCCATTAAGAACGTTCATTCAAATCACAGACAACACGGTTTGTGTCCTGTCTAATACAGGATGTCTCCAAACATGCATTTTGTTCCATCTCCTTGTGCGCTCATTAGTGCAATTTAACACTGTATGGCCACGATACATAGCGAGGTGGCCGGTGTGGGTAAAACATCCTCTCAAAATCCCTACACTCGTCATACTCTGGACCGTCAGGTCTCGTAAGGTCATATCGGTCTCATAAGGTCATTTCAAAAGTGGATGGTATTAAAAGCCCATCTGTGGTCAGTACATGTCTTGTGCATCACTTACTGACTTACTGACAAGCTTTGAGGAGCACCTTGAGGAGAACACAATTTTATGTTTCAGTTTTTTTCAGCAAACAGCAAATAGCAGTAGCATGTTCTCATTAGCATGTATATACTCTGTATTTATTTAATGTAAGCAGTAAGAAAAAAATAAAAAACACCCACTAATAGCTATGTTTCAGAATGTTTGTGTTGACCTCTGCACAATTTAGCACAAGTGAAATCATGCATTTTTTTCATACATAATTCGTCACATTTATACATTTTTTCTTGGCAATTTAAACCGTTCGAAAACATAAAAGCTCGCAATCACACAGCAACAGATAACTAATGCCGTCCATCAAAGGCTGGTCACTTCAATAAATGACAATGAATGGAATGTCACGTGACCATTCGGCCCAACACCTTTGAAGCGCACCAATATTGCACGTTAGGTGCCGCGGTGTCTGGGATTTACAGAATTTCACCCTGTGTTCTGAAGTCAGTGGACAAAGAAGAGTGAGGTGAAGTGAGAGATGCATCAGATGTGAGATCTATGAGGGCGTGTGGCCACACCTTCAGGCGGAAACACATGCAGGTGACACCGTCCTGATCAGCGCGCACACTGCTTCTGTGCTAAGCCTTGAGCTAAGCATGACTTTCCCCAGGTGACATTTAATCGTAACAGAAACAAGGTCAAGATCAATAACAACACAGTAAAAACAGCAGGGTGTCATCCGCCGCACTAAAGGATAACTCTGCTGTTCGTCCTGAGGTAATGTAGGGCAGGGGGAAGGGAATTTACTAAGTGTCACATTTTTTTCAAAGCAAAATTTCAATTCCTAATTATGTTTTTTTTTATCAAGTCAGATGAAAGCCTCTGGAAAAAAAAAGAGCCAGTGAACTATTACTATGACACTCCATAGTTCTTTATGTAGAAAGAAAGGGATTACTTTACATACAGTGCCTGTGACTGCGTGATCTGTTACTGGCACAGAAATATACAATTAATACTCTCTGGTAGTTAGGAAACAGTTTCTGTGGTTGTTGTGTGTATGTACGTTGTACAAACATTCCCGTTGGCACTACAATCAATATACAAAACCATGACTAAAACTCTCTCTCTATACATAAGTATCCATTAGAAATGCTATAAATGTACACCACTTACACAAAAACACAGGTTTGCTTCAAAGAGCATATTCAGTGCTGCTCTGCTTTCACCCAAAGCTTTAAAACGGCAACATTGAAAGCAAATTTACAGCGTATATGCAGAATTAAAAGCCCATAGGAGGTCTGGGTCTTTATTGTTCTACTCTATAGACATTTCCTTCTTCCACATGCTGCAATTGCTTTTAACAGAGATCGTAGTTGAATCAGTGGAGCCAAAAAAAAAAAAAAAAAGCAGACGTTTCCATAGAAACAAAGACAGTAGCATCTTAAAGGCCTTAATGAGAAACCAAAAAATAAGCAATTATAACTGTTGCCATTTGTGTGAGGCGGTCCTTGTTAATACCAGACCATGTATGTGTGCACACATCACTGTACCATTTGGTATTTGATCTCAACAGAAAAGGAGGACATAAACAAAAGGACAGATACCATATTCTAGTATCTGTTTCACAAAACCACACGCGGCATCACAACCAAGACTCGTTATTCACTTTTACACAGGAGTAATGGACTAGTTAAAAAAAAAAAAAAAAAAAATCACATTATCAAAATCAGATGATATCCTGTTGACATTACGTACGGTTGTGTGTGAGAATTCGAAAATCAGTGTTTCAATTTCAATTTCTTTGTGGGGTAGACGGAGTTATGCCTGGCTTGTTAAAGTGCATAAAGACTGCCGTTAACTGAATTGTTACGGTTCACTATGAACTTAATTAAACGCATCAAGCATTACAAACACTTAAATCACTATATCACATACTGCTTTGTTCCACTGATAGCACGCTCAGTAAATGCATTTGGATCCCAGATTACTCACGGCAATATAGCTACTCACACACCAAAAATGTTTAATTTCCAATTCCCCCAGTTCTGATGCCTCAGTAGTATGATGCCTTTCATACTACTTCCAAGCTATATAACTATTGAGGACACCCAAGAGTGCAGTTTTTCAAAGGTTGGGGGGAGGGGCATCTACATAACTACAGTTGTATATAGTTAACATTGTATATAACTGGGGGGACATTCCCCCCCCCCCCATCATCTGCGGCCCTGGGAACACCATTTCAAAGCTAAGCAGCCTTTATTTCCACAGAGAGGAAAACAGGAAAACCTTAAAGCCACAATACCAGTCAAAATTATACCTTCTTACAATAGATGAAGTGGAAATAATGTACTTGGAGCCAGTGTACAATCAGCTGTTTCCAGTTAATTTCCTCTGTTCTTGGCTTGGTAAATAAACAAAAAGAACTAAACACAAAGTTCCACCCACCAAAACTCAATCAACTTTCCTTCACTTAGTGAGTACAGTAACTGCTCATTACACTAAATTGCTTTATTATACATTTTTGCTTGCGGTTACCTTTTCAACATAAATTTTTATTAAATATTTGTTGCCATGTACTGGATATAAGAGAACATAATGTGCAATTAATGTCATTAAATGTTTGGTAATTAGGTTGTTTGAAGTGTTTTATGATGAAATCATTTTATGCATACACACACACACACACACACACACACACACACACATTTTACAGCGGTTTAGTGATGTCTGACAGAATTGTTGTAGGGTGTTTGGACTAGATTGGAACACATAATTTTTGCCATTTTAAGTAAGGGGAAATAGGTTTGCTTTGGTATCCAGAACAGATTTACGATGTATTACTTAATTAATGTATATAAGCAGAAAATCAAAAAACATTTGGATTCAGAAATTGAATTTTTAATGGAAAATGTAAATAGATCAAGTTTTAATTCCATTTTAACTTAAAGCAAGGGAATTTCTGTCATAAACCCAGTTAGCTAAAATTCTGAAATGGATGTTAGAACATTTCAAGTATTTCAACTTTTCTCACCATCTGCTGTAGCCATGTGAAGGTCCATGATACCGGTATATTCATGCATACAGGTAGCACAGGCACAAGTTTGTAATTCCTGCTTGTGACAGTAGACATGACTAAGCAAATGAGGGGAAAAAAGTCATATCTTTAATTACTTTAAGACATGATGGTCAAATTCTGCACGTATTTTTAAAAGCCTTGGCCAAACAAATTAAACGTTTTGAAGAAACTGGCGCTCACGATGACAGAACATGGTTGGCAGGCTAAGGGTTACCTCACTATCACAGAACAAATGAATTTGAATCAGTTGTCTGCAAAGCCAGCGATTACCTACTCCTGACATACAACCTCAGCCGAAATCTACTAGAACCTGCACATGATTCTATATAAGCTGCTTTGGGGAAAGTGCATGAAATTTGCTTAACTGGGACAGACCACTTTTGAGAGTGAAGAATAAACGATTTACCTGTGCCAAAAATAAAGAAAATGAATGAAAAGCAGGCAGACTAATGAATTAAAATTAAATACTTGGGTTTATTTGCCGAGTAAGATGCACTGAGTTGTGGACAGGTGGTTCACACTCTAAAGCACAGGTAGGCAGGTGTCATTGTCTGGGGTTGCTTTGATGGAGACAGAGCTGGTGGTGTTTACCAAGCACACAGCAGTCTCCATCAGAGCACACATCAGAGGCGTGCCATTCCAGCAAGGTTGCAGCGAGCTGGCAAGCCCCTAATTCTTCAACAGCATTCCAAAAGAGCCCTTAAGGCTTGGAAACAGCCACCTGGTGAGGAAAGAAAGCGAAGGACAACTCAAAGTTCTGATGTGGCCTGCCCAGTTTCCAGACAACGATCCAACAGAAACAGCAAGGGACAAAGTGAACAGAACAGAAGATCCAAAGCAAAGCAAACGGCAACAGCACTGCCTGTCTGGGAACTGCTACGGGAGAGACGGGTGCCCGGGCGGTTTCCTGCTGAAACCAAACACATTCTGTTTCTGAAGTTCTTATTATGGCAAGGGTGGCTATTCTGAGGTATACAAAATACAGAGGAAATTTTATGTTCAATATATTGATAACTGGTATCAAGTGCTTACAGCAAGAATTCATGACAAATTCTTGTGAATTATAAGTAACTCAGTGCTTCACAGAATCTACTTAATCCATCAACCTATGGCACAGTACTGTATATCAGAAACATAGGGAAAACAAGCTCCATGCTGCTCAACAGATTCTCCTAGTCCACCCACTTATGTACCGAACTACTGTCCCATGCTTGATACAGATGTTTATATTTCATTTGTCACTGCTAACAATCATGAATCAGATCATAATTTTAACTATAATGCTAGCAGCAATAATAATAATAATAATAAATAATAAAATCATCATCAACCTCTTTACTGTTCTCCAGTACAAATAGTTTTATATGGAGAATGCATAAACAATAGTAAACTAGCTCCAAATACATATAACCCAAAACAGTTTTAAAATGTTTGTATATTTATAAACATGTCTTGCAAAAAAATAAATAAACGAATACGGTTCATTAATTCTTTGGCAGTAACATCGGTTTCTATTTACACTGCCTTAATTTACTGAATGTACATGGAAATGAGAAAAGAAAGGATTACGTGGTGATCTGACTGTGTCCAAGAAAACAGATGGTATAGAACATCCCGTAAGTAAAAAAAAAAAAAAAAAAAAAAAAACCGTTTCATAATTTATAAACTATTCGGCGCGCACGCTCGAAAATAGCACATTAACGATTTATTTATAGATGTTGTCACGATAATGGCCGTCGTTAAAACAACACTTTTGTTCTGAATATATTACACACAATATAAAGACCGTTCAAAATTAAAGAATTTATTTTTAATTAAGCCGAAGGTTGAGCTGTGCGTGCCCGACGCGGCCACTGATGACATCCGCGCATGATGGAGTAAGTAAAAAGCAGCGTAACGCAGCGCTCCTTGCGTGGAGCACAGGTAGGCTGCCAAGACAGGGACTTGCAGCTGCGTAAATACGCCTCCGCTTATCCTCCCAGCAGGAAGACACGACATGAGCGTTGAACAGCCGAGCCCCGTATTTTTTACTCGAGCTTTTAACCTAATTTACTCGAACATCCACAGGGACCGAGAGAAAAAGTGATTTATTATCAAAGCAGGCTGGCAGAAGGTGTCTGTCTCTGTGCCTGAAAACCCAGGAGCTGGGACTCACGGTGTTGATTGCTTGGGAACCGAAGCGCCCCCACAGCAATAGATGAGGCACTACATTAATCCTACCAGCAGGGAAAAATAAGATATTCCATTTTCATTTAAGGTTAGGGTTACCAATGAAATACTTTGTTTGTTGCCACTCCATGTGCGACGATGACACAGTACACAATTTAAATTCAAATACAATGAAAATTGGGTCTGTGCACACGCATACATATCAGCTGGAATTATTCAATTTTTCGACCCGACCTTGCCAACATACTGCTTACTGCTGCATTTTCAAGTGCTGGGGGAAAAAAATTTCAATATTATTATAATTGCTTTGATATTTCAGTTTGTATAAATTACTCAGCAAAAAGAAATGAAACAAGGGCTTTAAGCCTGCGGAAATGTAGGGACTGCAGTCTAAAACACACACAGACACATCAGAGAAGAGGCGTGTAATAAACCAAATTAGCGACTGAATGTAACAGCGTATACTGTTATTTCCCTTTTATGTAAAACAAATGGTTAAATGCACAACCATCCACATATCAAAGAATCTCTTGGTTTATGCTGAAGAGGCTTGAGAAAAAGCTAAGGAATGCACTACACTCTGTTCCTCCTCAGTTCCTCTTCTTTTCCATTCCTTGTTTTTAAAGATCCTTTTATTTATTTGTGCCCTGGGCACTTGGAATTCTAACACACCCCATGTGGATTGCTATGTGAAATGCTGTCAGATGTAAAGATGAAAATTTAGCTCCAGCTCAACATCAATATCACAGTTAGTGTACTCATATGAACACATTCCTTATTAATGAAGAAGCTACTCTGAAAACAACAGAACCCAGAAAAACAGGCTGCTGCCTTGCCTTCTGAAGTAGGTGTCCTGAATGATATCCTGAATGGAATGCAAAGAGCAACGGGGGGGTGGGAAGAGGTCCTGGTGGTTTTTGGTTGACCTGAGACTGAAGGCATTAACAGGCTGGACTGAATGCAGGGCTCCAGACTGTCACCATTTCTGGAGTGGCTAATTGGGAGAAAGTGGAAAATTCCCAGTGGGCTGTGTGAGTTATGGGCTGGTGATCATGGTTGGGAAGCACAATAATTTTATTTACAGTAAAACATTGTTATATGGAGAGGTGCACTGCTGCAGTTCTTTCTGGCACCCTTAACCACACATATTTATAGAGTACTGTCTGACATGTACCCGTTTCCCTGGCAAGTTCAAATTACCCTGCAATAATTTGTTACTTATTTCATTTACTCATTGTTCCTAATGTAGAACACCACTCATTTGGTCATGATCTGTCACTTTATAATCTGTGTATGTATGCAAAAATTAATGTTAAAATTTAATTAGATAAATAAATTTCAGTCATATGAATTAAATTTATGTAAAAAAATGCCCCCCCCCCTCGACAAGGGGAGCCAATCTGAGGTATGATGGTCCTGGGCTGAAAATGAGTCCCACTCCGGCCGTGGTGAGCAAGACAGAGTGATTGGAGTGGAGAGCTAATGCGAGGCTATCGTGATCATAACGTGGGCTGAGGATGATTTTGCGAGGGATGTCATCCACCCGTGTCCGGTACATAAGAGCTCTCTCTTCGCCTTTTTATGATGATGAAACAAACTATTGATTCATTTTTCAAAAAAAAAAAAAAAAAAAAAAAAAAAAAATTATACAAAATACAACAATTGCAATAAAATACCCAAATTTAAAAATTGACAATTA
>JABJVR010004998.1:0-14041 GCA_025773905.1 Chitala chitala | reverse complement strand
CAGGGAACATGGCCAGGCAGCTAAACACACTGGGAACGTGCAGGGAACATGGCCAGGCAGCTAAACACACTGGGAACATGCAGGGAACATGGCCAGGCAGCTAAACACACTGGGAACGTGCAGGGAACATGGCCAGGCAGCTAAACACACTGGGAACGTGCAGGGAACATGGCCAGGCAGCTAAACAGATTGGGAACATGCAGGGAACATGGCCAGGTAGCTAAACACACTGGGAACATGCAGGGAACATGGCCAGGCAACTAAACACATTGGGAACATGCAGGGAACATGGCCAAGCCATTGAACATATTGGGAACACGCAGGGAACATGGACCAGGCCATTGAACATACAGGAAACAAGTTGGAAATGAGAGGGGATAATTCAATCCTTGTTCTCGCAGAGCTGCATTCTCCAAATGGCTGAAAATGGTTAGGGCGGGGCTGGCGGCTTTAGGTTGTCTCCGTTTCCTCCTCATTTCCTGCTCCATGTTTTTCTTGTCGCGGGATGGGCCTCTGGACCTTGTCATGTCATTACGCTTCTCTTTTCCCGCTGTGTCAGCACATTCATTGTCCCATCCTCACCCCCGGGTGGCACGATCACTCATAATCGTCCATAGCGTACGCTGTAATGCGTAACACGTTTGGGGACACGCACAGCGTCGCACACGCAAACAGCGGAACGGAGAGGGCTGCGTTTTCCAGATCTTCCAGGATGGGCGGCGTGGGCCATGGATGTTATTCCAACAGGGCTGTATCTCCAGTAGCGTATAAACACTGGAGACACATGCACTGTAGAATACAGCCAGGGCGTCTGTACCGTGGTCCACCTTAATGCATTTCACAGTGAGCATGTAGGCTGCAACTGCAAGGATGGTAGTAAACAGAGTACAAACATGAATAAGGCGTGTTACGGAAGCAGCAAACTCACATCAAACACGGAAAATAAAAAGTACATGATGTTTTCTCATATATGTACTACCATGATGTCTGTTCATATGATGGGTTCAGTTTCATTCATAAATTTACATCAAAGTATAGAGTACAGTGTGTCAACGGGATTCTTCATGAAATATGAATTAAGTTCTCCTCAGTGTTTTCAGCAATAATCGCAATTCCTTATTAAAACTGATTAAATTAATGGCAACACATTAACAGAAAACCGTTTAAGCAAATGTTTTACACCATGTCATGTTAAAGTGGAGGAAGCGCACTCGGAGAGGGTTTCTCGCTGTTGCTATGTACTCTGAGAGGGCTTCTCGTTGTTGCTATGTGTTTTTATATAAACCACACGTGGTGGTGTGGCATTATCTGAAGGTCATTTCAATGTATTTTTTGAAGGAACAGAAAAACAGGTTCAGGTATCGATTTTTTAACAGAAAAATGACAAATGGAAAGCAATCGTCTTTACATGAGGCAGGGAGGAAAGGGGCTGATCTTATTCACTATAACCTTAATTTCCCAGTAAAACTTGGTTCCATATCTGAGAGCCCTTCAACCGGTTCCTTTGACCTCCGGCTCTTTCAAGCTGAATTAAAGCATTCATACTTGCGTAAACCCTGGCACCACTCAGATGGGGTTTTTTGTATAGCAGTGTTGTGTTTAGGAATGCTCACAAGTCACAGACCCCTATTAAACACAGTAATCAGAGGAATCTAGAGAAAATACAGCAAAAGCATCCTTGTACAGTTTATGTAATTACAGGATTTGAGAAAAGTAAGGTCAAATAAGCCGTTTTGTATAAATGCTGCATGTGATGTGCGCCATAGGGTTGCCATGGCAATCAAGGACGTTAAGCTTATTTCAAATACCTTTCATTCTTTTACTGCGCCCAAGCAACCCAGAGCAAGTTAATTAACAAAGAACACGGCATCCTGCACAGACCATAAATTCTCACTTCGACACTGAGCGTGCGTCTTGTTGAAGAGCAGTTTATACATTTTCTTCTCATTCAGGTATACGTTTAGGGGCACAAAATGCAGGCAATGGAAACATTGCAAGGAATTTCATCATCCTCTTACTATTTTGTTCAGGAGCTCGTCTTGCAGGTGTGGCAAGGTGTGGAAAAGGCCATTGACAATAAACGAGGATTGCGTTGCAAGTGAGGCCACTCTCCCATGACTGAATTACAATTAGCCTGTTCCGCACATTTGTAGGCAAGAATCTGATCAACTTTTAACCACATACAAATGTTCCTGAGATAGAAGTTGTCATATTGTCCTACAAACCAGTATTAAACATTTCAGACAATATGCATTCTAATACAAGGCAATGCATAAACAAACTCTGCTATGGGAAAAAAGAAAATTAACCAAGGCCAAACACTACTCAGGAGTGTTTTCAGGAGTGTTAGCTTCAAAGGTGTAGGGACGTCCCCTCCCAGTCTTTGGAGGGGAGTGAATTGCCCCTCAAATCATCATACATCTTTTAAATTAATTTTTAATTTTACCGTAGCTCAGGTGGTATAAAGTACCTGCTCCTCTCCCCCTATAAAAGCTGAAAAGTAGCCTACAATACAGTTTAGTTTGGGTCCCACAAACACAGGTGCAGGGTTTCAGAAGGCATACAGAATCACAAGTAAGGAAGCATTGTTTTGAGAGAGGGTGAAACTGGAGAAAGGCCAGACCTTTTCTCACGCTGTTTTCTACAGTCATTGGGACAGTTTTTTTTCTTTGCAGTTACCTTTTCTTTACTACAATAACAAAATCATTCATTCATTAATGACAACTGACTGAGTCTCCCAGCGGAGAGCCGGGACACTTTCGTTCTATAGTGTACATTTAACATACAGTCTCCACGCTATCTTAGCTGAGTAACAGACAAGTGAGAAGCAGCCAAGGATCTTCCTGGAACATTAAAGTTATGTTGGAAAAAACAGAACGCACCAAAAACAGCGTGGCAGAACAGAAGGGCAAAAGGTTTTGTCGCTCCATAAACGTAGCTGATGGACAGAACAACAAACCACGCAAGAGATGTGAGGTGAAGGTAGGGGGAGAGGTCAAGTGGATAAGCGGCTGGAACCAGGCACAGCACCAACTCCCGATTCCAGAGCAGGTGTGTACGCATGAGCCTGCTAAATCACGCCTTCCTGTGACATCCCTGTGCAAAGTTCCAAGCCAAAGGAGGGGGGGGGCAGTCACAGGAAGAACACAAAAAAGGCAGAAGGAAAACACAAGCCCATAAAATGTCAGGGAACATGTGTAAGATCACTCAGCAGCTCCTAAACAGCATGTCCTTCCCAGCAACTAATGAAAACCCAGCAGGTCAACCCGCACACAGCAGTTGTAAGTGCTTCACTGTCTTCATTTCATTAGCGCACACTGTCAAATCGCACCTGGCTTCAGAGACATGAGACAATCGGGTGGAAGACAATCTCCCATCTCACTCAAAGCAAAAATTCAGTACTAATTGCGCTATGTTAAAAAGGGCTGTTTTAATGAGATATCGCGAGTGGCTACGATAACAAACTTCAAGGTTATAGGCTCCTTCCTCTGTTAAAATGCATTTTTTATGGTGTTTGATGTCTGAATGTATCTTTTGAATGTTTTGAGGATAAGTTGGTGAAATGTATCTGGAGGGCCTGAACACAGAAAATGGTGCTTTGTTCAGTGAATTAGACATTTCTGCCTTTGAGCATGTGCATCAGCTGATGAGACTTAATGGACCTAATTTTGGAAATTCAGTGGAGATTGAACACGTGAGTCTGTTCAAGAGGAAAGTGGAGTGTGAAAAATCTATTAACATCTTGTCAGATAATCAGAGAAGCAGACAAATATGTATCCAGTGACTGAGCAACAACTAGTTCTGACTAGTTTTTCCTAAAATATTTTTCTTGTGTACTGTATTGTTTATATCTCATCGTTTCACTTCTGGTAAACACTGCACAGATTCTGTAAGTAAGGTAGTACCTCCCATTCTGCAATTTTTTTGAAACAAACCATGCATACGATCTGTCCTTTTTCGGTTTGCTTCTTTGCCTGTGTGCGTGTACATTAACTACACAGATTGTCGGTAACTTGTTAACATAAGAGGAGGGGGTCGACCCTCGAACAACCATACACAGCATAACGTCCAATCAGACTGGAGGAGATACAGAACCGACGGTGCTCAGCCACCATGCTGAATCACCAATCACTCTGTGACAGATAAAGGCCCTTCCTTCTCCTCTAATATCTTTCAGTGTTGCCGGATTATCCCGTTGAAACCCATGGCAAAAAATGCTTTGTTTGAACACCATCACCAGCCCTGAAAGCACAAGGACCAAGCCATCTTTAGTGCACGCAGAAGAGCTGATATTAGAGCCAAATGCAGCTGATCTGGGATCAGAGGTTGACTCTCGTTGGCCACACGGTCCCATAGCCCTATTCTACTTTCAGGGAGCACTAAGCACGGCAAGCATGAAGCGGGAAGCACACGCCAGACTTCATCCAAGTAAACGTTGAAAAAGAGGGAGGGGCACAGGCAAGGTCACATCTCAGAGATCAAAGTAAATAGCCCTCCCTTCTGCCACCCCCTCCCCACCTTGTCTGTCCCCCGCACGCGTCACGTACTCACTTCCCATGTTTCAGCCAACATGCTACACCTGCTCCTACGTACAAACACGTTTACATATCGTGACTTGGCCAAGCAGATGGACAGAACTAAATAATAACAACAAACAAATCCTCCACCACAGATAAAGAGAAACAACACACATTTCTCTGTGACTGAAAAGAAATCAATAATGTCCTTTGTCTGAGAGAAATGTGTTCAAAATGCAGCTGAGATTTTGTAGCTGTTGTGTGTCACTCTGATGTTTAACTTCAGCAACATTTCAGTTAACTTTAATGACGTCAGTGTGTGTGTTACCCCAGAACTTTCTGCTCTTCTGATGATCTCTGATGTTTTGGTGATGGTGGGGAGGTGGAGATAAGCATCTTACAAAATCATTATCTGCTTCTAACATCATCTATTCTTTGCACTGTCCGCTTATCTGCTGGCGTTCAATTCCCCCCACCCTTTCAGATGACTCTGAAGTAAAGCCCCTTTGGAGGCCTGATTAGGTTCACAGGCCAACAACATCCCAAAGACCACACGTGTTCCCTAACCTGCTCGTTATAATCACATCAAAATGCAATGAAAAGGCCAGGATTGAAACATATCCAACTGAACTCAAAATCTGCATCCCCGCCATCACCGAAGGAATAAAAACTACATTTTTACCTTTGATTTTCGCAGGGAGAAGTGTACTTTACTTTGAGATTGCCAGTGCCATGTGCTTGGCATATCCCTTCAACATATTGAAAAGGGAAAAGTTAAACTGAGAGGAAACTTAAAACGGCAGTACCCCTCCCCTCTTGCTGTTAGCATTCTGACAGGCTTATGGGTAGCCCACAAGGGGGGCCTATTCCACTAAGACAGCCCAGTTTTGCCTCATGCTGTCATGTGCATTAAAGCACAAGTGATGTGGAGGGGGGGTGAGGCAGAATTACTAATGGAGCAGGAAGAGGCCTCAATGGGCCTCGACTACTCAGCAGTCAGTTCGCTGGGGGGGGGGGGGACGACAGCCTCGAGGACTTCCAGTCTTAGCAAAGCTGCGGTACACAAAAACACAACAACGCCTTCTGTCCGCCTCCCACCAAATGTGGTTACACAAGGAGCTTCACAGAGAGAACTCATGTTCCCTAGATATAACAAAAAATAAACAAGTACTTCAGATGAGTGGCAGGAAGGCCAAGAGAAAGGTGAAGAAGTTCTTACAGAGTTTTGCTGCCTCCTCTCTTATTGTTTAGGTATGCTGAGAGACAGTGAGCAGAGGATGATGAGTGAATGCTAAAGGGAACTAAATCCTGGTCCAGGACCAGGATCAGCACCCAGATGGGGTTAGTGCTGAGCACAGGAGCAGCAGGAGAATGAGACAGAGCTTAGCAGCTAGACACTTCACTCCCTCTGAGTTGAATGTTCCTGAATCCCAAGTCAACGAGGCAGCATGTGTGTGGATGGGCATGCTGACAACAGTGGTCAAGTGCAGGCAGACTAACCTTTAGCTGCCAGTGTACAAATGGTCCAGGAAATGCAGTAGACCTATGAGCGCTTGGTTTTCATGATGACACATCAGATTGTGCTCTTGGTTTGCTTTTGTTAACTCCTCAGAGTCAACATCAGAAGCCTACCTCTTTTATTGAGCTGCAAATGATGAAATTAAATCTACGCATGAGAAGTCATCCATATGCATTTGTACATTTTTACATTATTTTAATGCAGCACATCAGACTGAGCTTGAGAGAGGTACATACTGGACTAGTCACCCCCCACCTTTACAGGCAACCCGGATTTCCCAGTGCACCTGCTCAGCCACAAGATAAGACAGGTTCACTCTGACTCCATGTACACATCTACATACCGCCGTATCATAGCTGGTACAGAGGGTAGTTTTCTTAGCATATCTTGTGCTCTTACTGTCCAAATAGACCTGTTATCATCCTGCATGAATAACATTTCCTTCTCCTGAAGGAGAAGACAAGGTGGGGGTCTGGAAAGGTCACTGCTGACTGTTCCCATCTACATATGGCTGCTTTTAGCTAATTGGTGGGACAAGACCGTGAATCTGTGTGCTGTGTTTGAGTTTGGGGGAAGGGGGGGCCTATAAATTTAAGTAAGAACCTCATGAAACATGTTGTCCATTAAAGGGCAGTGGGGGGGGGGACGCGTACGTATTCAAAAAAATACACTTCACCAAACAACTTAATACAATTTTCATATCCTAAAGAAAGACGGCATTACTAAAAATGTTAGCATATTGTTTTTTTTTACAATTGACACTTTAACATACGGTTATGAATAAAATCACAATTATTTTTACAGCTTGTCTTTTCTCGGTAGATACGCACGCTGAAAGCAATTTTGTTTTCTCAAGCAACGTGCATCGGCTTTTGATTTCCTGTTGGAGCCAAAATAAACGGACAATTTCCCCAAGGGCACAATCCCGTCTAACGTGTTTATTGTCTGGTTACTATTCAAAGGCAATCTGCGATGAATTATCGACGTAGATGGGAGCCAGTTAACCTGCGGCTGAGAGCGGTGTGACAGCGGTGTGGTGCTCCACTGTGCCTCACAATGGAGCTACGAGCGGGGAATGGCCCTGGAAGGCAGTGCCAGGGAGACGACACGGCACCAGGGCTCGTTGATTCATTAGCTCCCTTCTCTTCGTTCTTTCACTAATGTCCGAGACACGCTTACTGCCCAGACCTGACTTGCCTGGGACGTCACTCTTCACTCTTTCTCTGTGCTTCTTAGCTGAAGTGCTTACCCAGCACGGGGAGAGATTTATCACAACACAGATGCCTTCTATGCCATGACAGCTGCGGGAAGGTGGGGGTGGAAGTTAGGGACTAAATCAATATCTGGCTTCAAAGGGGCCAGCAGACTTTACGTTTATGGGAAGAGAGCTCAGTGAGGGGTCACAAACCATGTAATTGTGTTTCTGTCCCAAGCTCCAGCTCTCAAAACCCATAAATTCCATTAAAGAATTCCTGTCCAAGAAAGAGCTTTGCGCTGAAGCGATCCCGGTGACAAGTCATAAACTACAATGATAAAGCAACCCTGAAACAAAATCAACTTAGACATGCAGATTTGATTGTCAGAGGGGGGGAGAGGGGGGGTTGAGATGGGTGAGGTAAATCACTTGTTTGTTGACATCACCTGGCCTGACGCAGTTGGCTGCTTGACATACTGCTCATGTCTCCGAAAATAAAACTTGTCGTTTTTTTTTCTTTCAGAAACATTTACGAGGTCTCGTTCCAGCTGTGCAAGACAAAATTTCAGCTTGCTCTTGTCAACTCTTAAAAGGAAAGTCAAATAGAAAAATTTTTTTTCCTGAATGACTGACCATGGTGGTGGAACAGAGAGCCTACAAACTGCTCCTACCTGGCCCCATCCAATACGGTTTTTGAAACGTTTAGTTTCCAAGACAACGTGCTTTTCCTGATAAATCTTAAATGCAGTCAGAAGGACAGAGATGGACTGGCTGTTGCGGGTAACTCTTCCAAAGCACATTATGTCATAGCTGCAGTTCATGCTGCCATCTGAGGCACAATAAGGAGCCCATTAACATGTGTGCCCTGGGAGCTACTGGGAAGACTCTCATCCCTGTGCGGTTCCAAGGGATCTGAAAATCTACAGGAGGGAAGACAAAGAAATGCACAAAATACCTGGAACTAGAACCCCTGTCATAACACAGGGGGGTAAAGAAAATCTCAGTGCTAAGTAAATCAATATTCAGTTTGCTGTAAAAAAAAAAAAAAGCACTCACACAGTTCCTAAAAGGTTATTTGGCCAAGGAATGGACTACTACAACTCGAGTAACATGCTCCAATTTAGGCCCAACCACAAAGTACACTGTGCCTCAGTTCCCTGGTACACCACAGGACATCCTGGTCAAGGTATCAAGAGTTGAGGATGAAGTCAGGAAGGACGTGGAGGTCCACCCCGGGTCACCACAGGACAACATAGCAACAAAGCGTGAAGCCAGAAAAAATGGCTCACGTGAAGCCTGGTAAAACGGCCCACGTGTAGCCAAGCAAAATGGCCCACGTGAAACCAGGCAAAATGGCCCACGTGAAACCAGGCAAAATGGCCCACGTGAAACCAGGCAAAATGGCCCACATGAAACCAGGCAAAATGGCCCACATGAAACCAGGCAAAATGGCCCAAATAAAACAAGATAATCCTTTGTTAGTCTTACAGCGAGGAAATTCTCAATGTTGCAGCAGCCAGAAGAAATGGCCCACATGCAGCCAGGCAAAATGGGCCACATGAAGCAAGGCAAAATGGGACATGTTGCAGAGTCGGCACACTGCTGGCAGCAATGCTCCACCCCCATTTCACAGGTCCATTTCCATCAGGAGCCTCAGGATTTCTGTTTAGCAACATGTCACATCAGCCATTGTCCCAGAGAGGCACTTCCAGCCTAGGTTTCAGGTCTGTGGAATAGCAGGGTTGCAGGACACTGCTTTGACATACACTGATTTCCTGCTTTAGTCATTCATTTTGACAAGTGTCACCTCACCAGGCTCTGAATACTGCTGTCTCCATGGTGACTGAAACCTTCTGGCTTCATACTGGTCTGAAAGACACATGATGCATTCTTAGTTCTGTGGTCCCACTGATGACATCGTTATTACCAGATCTGACTTCCAATCAAAGATACTCAATTTATATTGAGCACTGGCTGTGGTTCACAATAAAAGACAAGGGACATGTTAAGCTCTGTAAAGTCTTACACGTCATTATCATTATTTCACACTGACAGTTGGGAATTATTTTTCTTTTCATTGCTCACTTGTATTTTTGAACTCTTGTTTGCTTCAGTTGGTGCTTGTCTGCTGATGTGTCTGCTTCAGCAGGTGCTCGTAGGTGTTTGATACTCCAGGTTTTTGGTGGAATAAACTCCCCTTTAAGACAAGCTTCATAGGAGACTGGATATCACCTTTCTGCACCTTCCACCATCAGAGAATGCTCAAAAGGACCTTCACAGTAGACTGTATGTCACCCTTCTGACCCTTTGATGGTCAAAAGAACCCTTGTAGCCAGGACAAGCACCACCTCCAAAGCTCAATCAAGTTCCACTTCTCCACTGATGTCTGTATCACCTTTCTGCAGGCAGCTCAGATAGCTAGGTCTCCACAAGCCCTCATAACCCCTAGAGACATGAAGACCGTAATAAAGTGCGGACCAGACAGTTTTCACCTTACTGTGCTCAATTCATGAATTATGGAAGATGCCAGAGACCTCCTGCACACACAGTAACATCCTTCCATATGTTTCCATAGGTGTGTGGAGTCCCCTGGTGTGTTCTATAAGCTGTCGTCCACCTGTCACCGAGTGGATGGTATTAGCTGGCGCAGACCCCTGCGGACTGCCCTTAATTGTTTTACTGCCTTCAGTTTCGTACGTTCTGCTGGGTTTTTCTGTTCATTTCCTTCATAATAGAATTCAGGATTACGGAGGTCGATTGATATAAGTCTCCAGGGTGAAAATGGTAACCGAATTTGACTTCAAGCTATCAACAGAGCAGACTAGCAATTTGTAATGGGTGGCAGTTGTTGGTTTTTTCCTATTAAATTTTGACCTCCAAGAGAGCCAAGATGAATTCCTTGCATCTCCAAGGTATACCCACAAACACGCAAACACTGCTCTCATAAATCTTTTCCGTCTTCCACCTCCCAAAGAGAGCACATGAAAACGTTAATCAACCTCTAGTAAACCTATATTAAATCCTTTATATGAGGGATAAGCATACTGTAAAGTATTTTAGGGGGATTACTGCTGTTTTCTGTGTCCATTTCTATGCTGATGATTTGGCTACACCCTTATAAGGGCTGACATCCCACACCAGCCATATGATACTTTGTAGTCTGTCTGGCTCAATCCCCTGTCTCTCGTAATGGTTAATTGAACAAGTTTGTGAAAATCGGTGAAGGAATAAATAATGAATGAATGATCTTATATGGTCTTTAATAGTGGCTTGATTCAGCAATGAATGCCGTGGAAGAGGTTAGTACAGTACATCTCACTGCCGGTCCCCTTGAGAAAATAGAGCTTCTGCTCCCAGGGAATGAATAATAAAGCTTTTCTGTTACTGATGCTTTCAGCAGATAGGGGAAACAGTTGTGACAGATAGAGGAGTCATTCACTGCCCTGATGTTCCATAGTGACCCACAGCAGTATGAAAGTCAGGCACTTAGAAACAGAAAACAGGTTATGTAAGTCTTCCTTAGCGCATCCAGGTGTATTTATTGCTGCAATTTCATTTCCTGATTCCCATGACAGGCAGAAAGAAGCTTGGGAAATCTGCACAAAAGTTGCTTCTTAGACGAAAAAAAAAAAAACATTTGGGCACAAAAAAAGGAGTGTTCTCCAAATTTGAGCAACTCACTTATCGGTAATTTGCAGGAATCTATTTTTCATAACTGTCAGAAGAAATAGTAAGTGTTTTCTATACCTGCCTCTGTGCAGAATCCTGGCACCGTGCATCCTGAATCAGCACTTACCACAGCCTGGCAGGCTTTGCTCCGCGAAAGGACAGCGGCCGATGCTTTATCTGTGATATCTGCGCTAGAAAAACGAATCCAAGAAACAGCTCAGCGCCGGACCAGGCGACCTGCACGCCTGTTTATGCGGCAGTCCGCCCGCAAATTCTGTACTACAAGCAATAAACGTGAAACAGCACACTGGTGCACCAGAGAGACTCTGCACATATATTAATATTGATGCTGTAAGAGCAGGTAAAATAAATAAGTAAATTAAACAAACAAACAAACAAACAAACAAACATACATATTGCCAAGCAAACATCTTGCTAAACCCAGGAGCTTGGCAATCAAACACATGCCTTACCTGGTGGCAATAAGCCAAGGGGTGCTCAGGGGTTGCTGTTACTCACTGTGTCTGATCGCTCACAGTCTAAAATGACCCCCAAGAGTGCATTCGTTTGAGGACGCATTTGTTTCAGCACAACACTCTCCTGTGCACACTTAGCTCATGATGTCCATGTGAAAGAGCAGCTTTCACAAAGAACACCGTCAGGTGTACATCATGTGAAACACACAAAAAAAACACCAGACAATGAATAGCTTTTTTTGTTTTCTTTTGTTTTTGTTTGGCGATTGCCAGTCATTGTGCAAACAAATGTGAAGAGCAGCTTTATCACCCGCCCACTTGAGCCGTAATATGCTCCCACATAAAAAAAGGTGAGCGCACCAACAAATTCAGCTGTCATGTCTTCTTGTATTGCAACTGCTGCTGTGAAAAGTACCTGTGGCGAGGCCCGGTAGTATTACAACACTGTGCAGGCTGAAACAAACAAGCAGGCAGCTCCACCTACTCTGGTATTGATCTTTAATTATAGTTACAAGCTGTTATATTTAAAAGAATAGAGTTTTTGAAGCAATAGATGTCTCCTGCCCATTGGAAATGTCATACAGACATAATGATGACAATCCCAAACACCTGATTCTGCCAACCAAACTTCTCATTGGACAAGATGGTCATCTGTGAGACAAAGACTGATTTGGCCCAGGACGTAAATGGCTTCACCTCACAGACAAGAGACTATGTTGTCACAGGTGTGGAGAAGAGGCATCTTATTAGCAGAGCTGGTAACTTGATAAGCTTAATTTCCCTAGACTACAGAACATTCAGGAAAAGAGTTTATTGCAGAGATGCCACTGCGGTGCAGTTTCCATCAGTGTCAGGGTTTCCAGGCATTTTCCATTAATTGCGTGGGATGAACTAGACCGTCCAGGACGCACCACTCAGGGACCTGGGGGTGGTGAACTGGCCTACTCACTATTTATTATGTCTGGGCACAGTTGCTTTCGAGTGGCACTGAAGACAATCATCTCACTGAATGGCATTTAATGAGGATCTGGGAGGGAGGTTGGCACTGTGGAAGGAGTAGAGAAGGGCTGTGTCAGTGCCATGCCTTAGAGAACATGGTAGTGAATGCAGCAGAGGTCAATGGCTGTGCGCTTAAAGGCCGAAAAAGAAGACGGAGGGGAGGGAGAGAATAAGAAAGAAGAATGATAGTTCCTGTAAAGCCTCGAAGCTGACTGGAGTGTATCAGTGTCAGTCTCTCATTAATCTGACACATGTCCACCCCCTCCCAAAGGCCAAGCACAAAACCATCAGTCTCCAGGGGTCCCCAACCGGGTCGGCAACAGGGAAGCGGGGGATTTGAATGCAATTAAAACTACAACTTGCAATTAGCAAAAATCGTCGGCTGACATTAATTAAAATTGCAGCCACAATCATGGTGGCGAGAAGCGTTAATGATTACATTCCTACCTAAAAGGAACATCTGCCTCATTCGTAGCGATCTAATTACAATGCTTGCCATAGACAAGCACCCCAAAACAAGCCTGATTGTTCAACAGCATGGAAAACAAGCCTTCTGTCAGCCACTCGGTCCCACCGATATCTCTGTTCTTGGGAGCGATGCATCTGGGCGTGTATGCGAGGAGCTGCCGCCACCTCCAGCGGTGTGGAGGCACTTCCTGTTTCCTGTCTCCCATCGTTACGTGCATCTAACCCCTCTGTCAGCGTGGTATCGGATCAGACGACGGCACTCGACAGGAAACTGTCGGACAGAGGCATAGGTGTCCCTCCCCTCTCCCTTCCAATGTTTGGAAAGCAGCATTTTGTCTTCCCTCCCAATCACCATGCTTCCTGATTACTTCAATAATATAATGGATCAGATGCTATATGTAGTGTGCACCCCCCCCCCCCATCAAAACATGGCTACTAAACACAAAAAATGCCTCATTGAAAACACTAGTAAACCTCTAACCTAACGCTGCCTAGTCTTCAGCCATGTCCTCATACTTACATGCAAAAATATGTGGGCAACCAGACTTAAGCTAACAAATGATTCACAACGCAAGACCTTTCGCAGAGCCACACTCATTGCACTGAAAATTATCTTAAATCTAACACACTTTGAAAATGCTGCCAGAGATGCATTAGTATGCTTTAAACAAACGTTTCTATAGATTTTCCCCACAAATCACCATTATACAAAGTGCCTGTCACAGACAGACATCATTTTTTATCTTCTTAAAATTGTATTTTATAAAACAGAGAAATCTTTTTTTTTCTGCACTGCTTTGCAAAAGATAAGTGCCCTGAAATCCACTAATTTCAAGAATTGTGAGGTTCCACTTTGATTTCCCTTTATTTCGGTCGAGCTCCATGTACTGTATCTCTCCAGGATTCTGCATTATAAAGACAATCATAATTAGTAAAAGGCTCGCTGCAGATTGTGAGAACACACAATCAGTTTCATAAGTGATTAACACCATCAGTCCCCATTGTGGATGGAAAATAAGCCTGGACATCGCCATGGTGACTCAACAAACACATGGAGCAACGAGCGCACGGTTAGCTGAGATGAATGAAAAGATATTTATTTAAAAAAATGGCTTTGGCTCCGGCACGGTGGCGTGGTGGTTAGCACTGTCGCCGCGCACCTCCAGGCCTGAGGTTCAATTCCCGCTTTGGGTCTGTG
>JABJVR010004997.1:0-14043 GCA_025773905.1 Chitala chitala | reverse complement strand
AGAGACCCTCATGACACAGTCCCCATTCATGTAGATGGGAGGATGATCTGTTTTTGCTTTCTGAAATCAAAGATCATCTTGCATACTTCATCTGCATATTTAATGATGGCATTGCACGGATGGGTGGGGGTATAGTTGTGGGTGTAGAGAATGTATAGTAGGGGCCTCAGCACACATCCTTGTGGTGAGCCAGTGCTGAGAATGAGAGCAGTACAGAGATTGAGGCCTACATTCACTCTTTGGGAGCGATTTGACAGAAAGTCTATGACCCCAGGAGTAGATAGATTGGGAGAGTCCTAAATCCAATAATTTGACCAATCTGTTGGGGATGATTGTATTGAAAGTAGAGCTAAAATCTATGAAGAGCAGCCTTATATAGTTCCAGACAGGTTAGTGATGTGTGAAGAATTGTGGCACCCTCCATAGATCTATTTGCTCTGTATGTAAACTGGTGTGGGTTGATTGTTGGTGGGAGATAATTGATGATGTATCGCTAGACTAGTTTTTCAAAACACTTCATGATGACAGGTATAAGTGCCACTGGACAGTAGTCATTGAGGCTACAGATGGTGTTCTTTTTGGCAGTGGGATGATTGTGGTGGATTTTAGGCTGGATTGAATGATGGCCTGTGACAGGAACAAATTGAAGAACTTTGTTCAGACCTCTGCCAGCTAGTCTGCACATTCTTCCAGCACTCTGCCTGAAACCCCATAAGGTCCAGCATCTTTCCGCAGGTTCACTGCCCTCAGTATTCACCTTACCTCATGTCCTGCATAGTGAGGATTTGGCTACTGAGGGATGGTGGATGTGATGTAACTACCTCTGGTGCCTGCAGTTCAAAATGAGCAAAGAAGCAATTTAATTTGTCTGTTAGTGAGACAAAGGTTCCTCAAACCACCTCTTGTAGGATGACTTGGCTTCTCTAATGCGCCTTTTCATGTTGGCAATTGCAACATTGTACTGTCACCTGTCTGAAGTGATGTTTCTGTCCCTCATAAGAATTCAAACTTCTTTTGTCATCCATAGCTTCTGGTTGGAATAGGCCTGCATGTGCTTGTTCATCATGACATTATCTACACAGTTCCTAATGTAGCATAGTACAGTAGAGGTGTACTCCTCTAGGTCCAGATGTTTAAAAATGTTCCAGTTTGTCCTCTCAAAACAGTCCTGCAACTGGTGTAAGGTGCCTTCAGGCCATGTTTTGAAACTCTTTGTAGTTGGTCGTGCTCATCTGAGAGGGGTGTGCTGGTAGTAAGAGGAGGGACATGTAATCTGATTAGCCCATGTAAGGTGGAGGTATTGTCCTGTAGCCCTTTTTAATGAAAGAACAAGCGTGCAGAACATATAGATAAACTTTCAGAAATTTAAAATTTTTGTCAAATTAAATAGGAGACTTCCAAAAAACACTTAAGTGCCACCATTTTCAAAATTTCAATCTGAATGGAATCTCTAGCAGTATTATGCGCAACCTCCTATGTGACATTGAAGGTTACAAAGGTTCAAACACAATCTCCCCCAAGAACACAAGCTAAAACATCAAGCATGGGCACAGAAACACGTTAACACAGATTGAGCCAATATTTTGTGGACACATGAAATGGCAGTGACTTTTGATGGACCAGATGAACGGACCCATGGATGGATTAATAAGGGGCATTATAAATGGTTCCAAATGAAATGCCTAAAAGGTGTGAAAATACCTCCAAGATCTACTGCCAATTTCTAAAAGAAACTTTCAAACAGTGAAACAATAGATCAGTTTTCTGAGCCTCTTGTGTAACCCTGTGTGTATCCCTACCACAGACTGCCCTCCTTGGCTTACTGAAACACATGCCTGGCTATAAGACTCTCGACATTTGGGCTGTGTTTTGGTTTCAATATAAAGTCCCGGCTTTGTTAATGGATCTCTGATATGCTTTCCACTCTGTGACAGTAGTGTCGATGCTGGCTGGCATTTTATTAAGTCACTGATTTATTTTAATAGTAAACCTGGCTCATTTGTTTTTATCCACTTATTTGTTTCATTGATGGAAACTGTAAACTATCCAACCTCCAACCTCTTATCCTATACAGGGTCACCGGTGGCCCAAAGCCTGTCCCAGGCAGTCGAGGTACACCTTACACATGGGACCAACCCATCACAATGCAAACATACACAAGGGCAATGTAAGAATGTTTAATTCACATCTATGTGGCTGCAACAAGAAACATGAGAACCCCTAAGAAACCCACACAGGCACAGGGAGAACATGCAAACTCCACATACAGGTTTCACTCATAGCACCAAGAGCCAGATTTGGACCCATTACCCTGGGGGTTTTCAGCAACAGTGCTACCTATTGATCCATCATACTGCCCCTATTTGCCATCTTTATTTACCTTAAATTTTTACTCTGCTGACCATATCTCATATTGCCGTAGCATAATTGTAACTTTGTATGACACGTTCCAGTAATTTCCTATGCATTTGTTGGCACTGTGCCATCAGTTACGGAATGATATAATAAACTCTTTATCATAGTATAGCAATTTTACATAGAAACATGTATCTTTTCAGAGAATTGTGCAACCCCTAAATATTGGGTAATTATCTTTAAATTTTGATACAAATATTGCACAGTGAAAAGGGGCATACTTTGGGATTCTAATCCAAACAAAAAAACGTTTTTTTGGATCTGCCTAATATTTGTGCAGGACCCCTCCCTTCCCCTGCATCAAAGGCTGGAATGGTGATCAAATGAGGCCCAGCTTCCTTCATCATCCAGCTTAAACCCCATTAAGAACTACTGAGGCATAATAAAACATGAGATATAACTAAATGGCAAGCAGTACACTTCTCAGAGCAGCACTGGGCCGGCAGAGCTGGCTGCCTCGGTTATACAGGATGTGACGAAATCAAAAACTTGATTGGTTCCATGGATAACCAACTCATTATGGAAAACGAGTAAAAACTATACAGGACATTAAACCTGGAGAAGTAAAACCTTACATAATGGATGACGGCTTGTTATTCTACATATAATTAAAACCTTTGTTACTTATTTCTGTTGATGTTGAAGAGACAAAAATCCACTTGTATTTTCTTGTGTTTGGGTAAAAATTGTGCAAAAATTGCCTTTGTGTAAAAGTGTTTTTCTTTTATTTTAATTTATTATAGCCTGAGGTGCACAGAACTGGAGTGCAAATGCATGGGGGTGATTAAAATCAAAAATGTGTAGCAGACATTACATTAACTTGGTGCTTTGGTGTACTAATGATTTTGGTGTTAGTATCCAAAAAGGCCTTTTTTACACAATATCTGTTGTGCATTGTTGATTTTAACCACTCACATGCACTTACGCTCCAGATATGTGTACCCCTGGTTATAGACTAATGTTATATTGTCTGTAAATAAATTTACTTAAAAAAAATAAATAAAAATTTCTGAATTAATGTTTAATCACTTTTATGCATTTTATTGAAAATGATAATGCTAAGTAGTACTTACGCTATAATTCTGTACACTGTATATCTGGTGTATTTGAAATTCTCTGACAAAAGTTCTGACTGTAGTCACAGGCTTTGGGCTAAATAACATCCTGTAATTTTAATCAAAATGTGATTGTTTCTGTACGAAATTTGCTGGCTCATTTTATACATTTGAGGAATATTTGCTTGGAAATGATTTTGAAATTGGCATGAAATGCTCCCTAATATCATCAGCTATCTGTGAGATAATCGGTTCAGTTTATGGAGATTTGCTCACCCATTGTGCTTCTTCTAAAAGAAAATAGACCCCTTGAGAGAGAAAACAGTGGTGCGCAGAGCATGCACACACAAACACACACGCACACACACACACACACACACACACACTTGTTTTGAGAAAGATATGGAATCTGGAAGAAAAAGCACTTATGACTCAATCATACACACAAAATTTCAGCTATTTAATAAATTACAGAAAAATGTTGAGGTATCACATGTAGTGCTGGTGTAATGTTTATGAATATTTCACTAACTCAACCCACAAAGCAATTCATAAACGATTTTGAAGGGCATTCTGTGTGCTTTCAGACCACCAAAGACACCAGCTCTTGTCACATAATGCCAGGCATGTCTTTTTGTTCACATGAAAGCCAAACACCTATTTAGATGAACCAACCTAACAATAAAATAATGCCCATAGTGGTAAAATTCCTGTTATAAAAGTATTTTTCTAAATAAAATGTGGACATATTTTTTAAAATCACTACCATGTTTCTAACAGTATAACAGTAAAATCTATTTTTTATAAATAAAAATAAATACTTTCTATATGTTTGTCAGTGGTGTTTGGTGTTTGAAGACATTCAATAATTCATACAGATAACCATTATATTGCTTTTATTTTGTGTGTGTATATATATATATATATAAATACTGTGATTTCATTTTTTAATTGCAAAAAAGTTATGACATTTATGATATAATGTCAACGAAATGCAACACATCTGAGATACAAACTCATTTCCTAAGAGTACAAACACTCTTTCTTCTTTCTAAACTGTAATCTGAAAACAAGCATACATGAACAAAGCATACAGAGTACTATTGAAAAAACTTGAAGAAATGCGCACCTGTCAGATACGGCATCGTATCTGTGAACTAAATCACAGTACCAGTTAGACGAATTCAAACGTTCTTTGTAATGAAAGACGGGACAGAGACCATTTAGGTTTTGTGTGGAAGGAATAGCATTTGGCAAATTTTGCAGTGGAAAGTTTGAGTGATCGCTACTAGATTTCAGCCAATATTTACATGCTATTTGAAGAAGAATGTACTGAAATGCATTTAGCCAACTGGCATTTGGGTTATGTCTGAATCTGAAGCAAGGGCCTTTGTGTGTGTTTGTGTGTGTGTGTGTGTGTGTGTGTGCATCTATGTTTGTGTGTGTGTGTGTGTTGAATTCAACTGCAGATTCCTGACACATCGTATGATACACTAATACTATTCCAGACCTGCTAGAGTGAAGGGTGTATACGTGTGCATGTATGATAGGCAGGCATGCATCTGGTCATCGATTTTTTCCAGCTCAAGGTTCCTCCAAGAGCTTCAGGCGATCTTCCCCATAACTGAGCACACTGTGGCCTGACTCAAGCAGTCTACAGTCATTTGAGACAAACTCCAGGTCCTGGGGAAAATCAGACAAATATCGACATTAAGTCTACTTCTTGTGCAGGTCACAATGTTGGAAAGCGCTTGATTTATTGAAAGTGAGTGAGTCAAATGTCTTTTAACTGTCACGGTGTCCTGGGGGGAGCTCCGTAAAATACTTATGCTACAGTTGGGGAACACAGGGCAACACAGACAACACAAAGAGCAAGGAACACAAACAAGACAAGACACTGTAATAAATAAGGATATAAGCAGTAATAAATATATGACGAGCTGGTAATGCACACTGATAAAGTGCCGAAGTGACTCTACCCTGTGGCAGAATCTGCTGATGATCTTGTACAGGGTCCAGACATTGTTTTTCAGAGTCTTCATTACGGTCAATTGTCTGCAGACCTGAATGGGGTGATCCTCCAACATGTATATGTAATCACGGAGCTTGGTTGTGATACATGAGTTCTGGGGAAACATCCATATGGAAAAGGTAACATTCGCTTCAGCCTCCCTGTACATGAAATTCTACTGTGAGAAATTCGTGTCTTTTACTAATGTATTATAGTCCAGTGACTCCTACTTACATTAGTTATAGTTTGCTCTGGAAAACATTTGTGGTCTTTAAACTCAATTTAAAAATTAATAAAATATATACAAAGGCAAAACTAGATCATTTACACACTGAAACATACAGGTAAATATGTAACAATGGAACTACTGTGAGAACTAATACAATTTTTTATTGTGAAGTTCAATTGTAATTAATGTGTTTGAGTGAAATTTCTAAATTTCAAGAAAAGCAGGCGATGTAAAATATCTGTAATTTCTTTTTAATTGATGCAAAACCGAAGAAGGATCAGTATACCCATCTATCAAGACATCACTACATCACTAGGCATCTAACATTTAGTAATAATACTAAAATAAAAATAATACTAAAAATTAACATACGTGCAAGTCCAGGTACATTTGCGGTAAATTTTCCATACAATGTTTCTGCAATCAAGAACAGAATTTCGAAATTAAAATTTGTGTCTTATATGTGTCATTGCGGTAGATGCATACATTCAACACATTCAACAACCTACCGTGCGATTAAATTTCTGCAATCGCTCGATCATATACATAATATATTTTGTCAGGTTAACCGCTCTAGAATAGCAAGTTGGTGGAGCACTTTTTGACGTCCAGATAATGCAGATGAAAACCACTGAAATCACAAATCCCGCTTTCATCTTATATTTTGTTTCAGTTCGTATGCAGCAGAACGTGTGGATGACCGTATATAACTTCAGCGCTCACTTTGTCAACAGCTATAGATGAAAAATGTGGCTGACGTCGGGTGCGTAGTACCAGCCTCGCGATACTGAAAGACGAGGGGAAAGTTTTCACTTCTGACTCCTGTGACTTTTTTTTTGCTTGGAAATAATTGGGTTATTGTAAAAAAAAAATAAAAAAAACAATCACGTCACACACTTACACACTTATTAAAAGCAGTACGGAAAATCCCAAATCAAACAAAAACTGAATATTGTAACAAAACGGCTTTGTGTATATATATATATATATATATATATATATAATTTTTATGAGCTATATGAGATGACTTTTCGTGTACTTGACTGATGAGTGTGTGTTATTACTAGTCCTTGAGTAAGGAACCAGGACAATGCCAGTGTGTTTCGGCTGCGTTCAGTTGGGCACGTGCCAAATGAAAATTTTAACGACTTGAATGAATAACGAAACCTTTTGCACGGCCATTATTGATATTGCATTTCAATAACAATTTAATAGGACATTATTACCTCAATAGGCTACTATTCATATTTATATTCGATCGTCATATACATGTACTAAAAACGCCGGTTTAATGTGTTTAAAAACGGCGTAAAATTAACATTGAATAAGTATAAGAATAAGAATAAATAAGTCCATTATTAAACTGTAAAAGTCACAAATTTTATTGAGAAGGTAACTGCAACAAATTATCATGTATCGGACGGTGGCAGCCGAGGGGTTGAAGCCTGCGCAGCAGCGCACTAATCAGGAGGATTGGCCATTTGTAACCGTGGGAGGTAAGCGGACTGTCATCCAGACTCAGTGCAACCGACCTGCTTCCACATGCAGCGGTCACTACAACATAGTTATACTCAAAACATGTTTTCAGTAAGTTCTTAAAAAACAACCGATTTGCAGCAATTGATGCTGGTTATGAAACAGATTTTCTTACTACTACTTTAAGAAATTGTTTAATGAGTTGTGTAGTTTAGGTTGTCTATAATAAAAATATATATTTGCTTTTCTAATACTAACCTGTTGTATGTTTCCAAAGAAGCCGACACATAGAACACAACTTGTATTTACATCGACAAATTATATGCAACTGTCAAGCGCAACGAACACAGGTGACGAACTACCCAGCAAACACAAAACGTGGAAATAAAGTTAGCTAAACGTCTCTAACGTTCCCCAAACGTTTAGCTAACGTTATTTGAACGTTTCGTGTTTGCTGGTTATAACTTAAGTGAAGCCCAAAACCTCTCAAATGTTCTGGAATCCTGGCCATCTACTGGCCTATTACACAATTATTGAAATAAATAATTTAAGAAACAAAATAACAATACAACTTATTTTGGAATAAAACCTTCAAGTTCATTTTATATTTTTAAAATAAGCACAGGGATGGTGGCAGAGATTTTAAAATGGGACGGGGATTGCACCCATAACCTGACGGGTGCACTCCGACATTTTACCAAATGAACGGCCCGGTCCAGGGAATCTGGAGTTTCAAGCCTAGCCAAAACTGATCCTGCTTGCATATATTTTGCACAATGAACACATATGAATTTCATTTAAAGGAACCAAAATAGCGCTGCCTACTGTTATTTTCATAAATATTTATTTAAATTTGTTTCACTATTAATGAGAATTTAAAATCTCACTAATTGTTAAAAGGGGACGAAGACAACGTCGACAGTGCACTCTCATTTAAACTATTGGGATGGGGGGCATTGCACCCCTTTACCGCCGCCATTGAATGCAGCATTTTACAGTATTAATCGAGGACATGCTGGTGCTTTTCCAAAGGTCATCGATAGATGTCACTATCCCATAAAACGAATAACTCGCCCACTGCGTTATCTTGCTTGCACGATGGGAAAAGTAATATTGCGTACAAAGGCATCCATGAGCAGTAAATACTTAATCAGCTTTTCTAGGAACGTTTAATTATTTCTAAACTAATCATACTCGATTGAAAATTTAAAAACCAGCACCAAGTAATGAATGGTGGTTTCCTGCATTTCGTCACCAGGCTGTAAAACTTCATTAACTCAGAGGAATTCCTTATATAGATTCTCTGGCAGTGAGAGTATTTTTCTCATTGTTTATTTTAAAACTGGAGAAACACGTGAAAGGAACAGCAGGGCTTCCAACTTTTGTAAAAACATTGTTGTGACCGGTCACCTGTTCTCACATATTAACACTACTGACATATTAACATGCCGGTGAACCCAAAAAAAGAAAATAAACCATTGCAGGCCTGTTTAGCTTCGGTAATCCATGTGGTACTCTGTGTTCAATCTGGTAGCTTGCCGTTGCTATTAACTCAATGTGCCTCTGTTGTCTTCTCCATAAAATAGCTTGACTGAGGAACCTTTCTTGTTGTGGTAGAAAAACGTGCTATCAGTCAGCTTTTCCACCAAGTTATATCTCAATGACTCAGCAAATACAATGCATTATCTTCCTGCTCCCAAAAAGGCACTGTCGACTGTTTTTGACACTGTGGGCCATGATACTCTCATTTCTTGTCTCAGCAAACTAGTAGTTTTTCAAGATACAGTGCTGGAATGTCAAATTAATGCAGTTGTGCAAATAAGCTCTAAGACGGCGACGCGGTAGCGTCATGTAGCAGCCACTCCGGGAGCAAAATGGTGCAATTTAGCTTTTAAGCCTGACTTTCAGTACGAATCTTTACTTCACATGGACATTGGTTCAACCAGTGTCCGTGTATACAACTGCCAGACACTTTTAAAATACAGGATCTCCACAAAACCCACCTTAAATGATGTTCGTCTGCTTGAGAGGCTACAAGACCTTGGCTTACTGTGAGAACCAGGCCTCCAGCCCTCAGTGTCACCTGATGGGTGGGAGAGGGGACGCTGGAAGTGGTGCGTAAGGAAGCGCAGCAAGCGAACTGGGGTCCATGCGAGGCTAAAGGCTAACCCAACTCGGCCAGCACTACCATCCATCCACCTACGTATCAAACATTCCCTGGACAATAAACTGGACTACATCCGACTGCAGAGGACTACTCAGCGTGAGACTGCTGTGTTTTTATTTTCACCGAGACATGGCTCAGTGACAGGGTTCCAGATAGCGCCATTCATCTGGATGGGCTGGCCTTATTCTGTGCCGACAAAGACACGATACTCAGCGGCAAATCACGTGGAGGAGGACTGTGTGTTTACATAAACACAGAATGGTGTAAGAAATCTGTTTTAGTTTCTAGTTTCTGTTCATCGTTAGTGGAATTCATGACTGTTAAATGTAGACCATTTTATTTGCCATGGGAATTCACGGCAATTTTGTTAATGGCTGTGTAGCTGTGTACATGCCACCAAGCGCTAATGATAAAGAGGCGCTTTGTGTACTGTATGGAGCTATTAGTGAACTTCAGAACACACACCCAGATGGACTGTTTATTGTTGCTGGAGATTTCAACCATGCAAATCTCAAGTCAGTTTTCCTGAAATTCCATCAGTATGTGGACTTTGTGATGAGGGGGGAAACCGATCTGGATCTTGTTTACATGAACATTCCCAGCGCATACCGCGCAGAGCCCTGCACCCACCTAGGATACTCAGACCACATCTCTGTTATGCTAATCCCAGCATACAGACCAATCATCAGGCATTCCAAACCGGTTCTGAGGGAAATTAAAACCTGGCCATCAGGAGCCATCCCTACTCTTCAGAACTGTTTTGATGTCACTGACTGGAACATCGTCAGGGAAGCTGCAACATATGGCAACTACACCAACGTGGAGGAGTATGCATTATCAGTGACCAGCTCCATCAACAAGTGCATTGATGATGTCACTGTCTCCACGACCATCACCACACACTCCAGTCAGAAGTTGTGGATGACTGAAGAAGTACGAGCGCTGCTCAGAACCCAAGACTCTGCCTTCAGGGCAGGTGACCAGCAGGCCCTGAGAATAACAAGGGCCAAACTGTCCCAGGGCATCAGAGAGGCGAAGCGTGCACACGCCCAGAGAATCCACGGCCACTTCCAGAGTAGCAGTGACACACAGCACACGTGGCAGGGCATCCAGGCCATCACCAACTACAGAACAACCACTCCTGCCTGTGAGTCTCACCACAGCTGATGTGAGGTCAACTCTGCGCAGAGTCAAGCCATGAAAGGCTGCAGGACCAGACAACATTCCTGGCAGAGTGCTCAGAGGATGTGCAGACCAGCTAGCAGATGTTCTGACAGACATTTTTAACATCTGTCTGAGCAGCGCCATCATTCCAACATGCTTCAAGACCACGACCATTGTACCTTTGCCAAAGAAGTCACTGGTGTCCTGCCTCAATGACTACCGTCCTGTAGCACTCACACCCACCATCATGAAGTTCTTTGAAAGACTCGTCATGAGGTATATCAAGACCCTGCTGCCCTCCTCACTGGACCCCCTACAGTTTGTACAAACAGATCCACGGACGATGCCATCACCACAACCCTCCACCTGGACAACAAGGACACGTATGTCCGAATGCTGTTCATAGAGTTCAGTTCAGCATTCAACACCATCAACCCTGAGCAGCAGATTGGAAAGCTGAGTCTGCTGGGCCTGAACATCTCCCTCTGCAACTGGATTCTGGACTTCCTGACTGGGAGACCTCATTCAGTCCAGATTAGGAACAGCATCTCTAGCACCATCACACTGTGCTCAGTCCTCTGCTGTTCACACTGCTGACTCACATCTGTGCAGCGATGCATGGCTCAAACCACATCATCAAGTTCGCCGATAACACAACTGTGGTGGGTCTCATCAGCAAGAATGACGAGTCAGCATACAGAGAGGAGGTGCAGAGACTGACGGACTGGTGCAGAGTCAACAACCTGTTTCTGAACGTCAATAAGACCAAAGAGATGGTTGTTGACTTCAAATGAGCACAGAAGGACCACCTTCCACTGAACATCAACGGCTCCAGCATGGAGATCATCAAGAACACCAAGTTCCTCAGTGTTCATCTGGAGAAGAACCTCAACTGGTCCCTCAACACCAGCTCCATCACCAGGAAAGCCCAGCAGTGGCTCTACTTCCTGTGGCATCTGAGAAAGGCCCATCTCCCACCCCCCATTCTCACCACATTCTACAGAGAGACCATCGAGAGCATCCTGAGCAGCTGCATCACTGAGGATAGTAAGGACAGCTGAGAAGATCATGGGTGTCTCTCTTCTCTCCATCACAGACATTTACACCTCCCGCTGCATCCGAAAAGCCACCAGCATTGTGGATGATCACACATACACACCTGTGTCACACACTCTTTACACTCATGCCATCAGGAAAAAGGTACCAAAGCATTCGGTCCCACACAACCAGACTATGAAATAGTTTCTTCCCATAAGCCATCAGGCTTCTCAACACTCAAGGACTGAACTGACACACACACACTAACTTATTATATCTGTATTATGGCTGCCAAGTAGCCTATCTTGTTTACACCATCAGTGTTCTGTGTCAGTACCCTGTATCAGTACCCTGTGTCAGTGTGCTGTATCAGAGTACTGTATCAGTGTGCTGTAACACATCATCGCACCATAAATTCATGAGTCGGCACACTGTCTGTGTCATACGTTTTGTCTTGTAGTGTGTATTTGCACTGTTTGCACATTTTTTGCACTCGTGCACTTTATGTAGTTACAATCAGTGATTTGTCCTGGTTTCCTCTTTGGTGGATGGATTGATCTTAATACTTTTACTGATCTGTTGTAAAATTAGACTCTGAAGAACAGAATGTCTCACTTTATACTGAGCTCAGCTTGTTTTCTACATAACAATGAAACACTTTTGTGCAAGAGGTCTGAGACTCTGAAAGGTTACAGGCTTCATACAGTGTGTCATATGACTGGATGAAGGGGTGTGGTCTGACTGGATGAAGGGGTCTGGTCTGACTGAATAAAGGAGTATAGTCTGGCTGGATATTAATAATGTGGCACAGTTTGTTTGAACTGTGCTTCAGTCATTACAGGGTATATTTCAGCTTGAGCTTCACTCAGCCTTACCTTTAATTGCACTGTCCATGCCTTGAAATAGATCTTGGGTCATATAATAAGAACATATTAATATTTCTACTGTCTCATTGGACATCACCAATATTTGACATGGCTAGACATACAAATCCCTATTCTGAAAAAGTTGGGATGTTTTGTAAAATGTAAATAAAAACAAAATGCAATGATTTACAAATCCATCTTGACATATATTCAATAGAGTACAGCACAGAAACAACATATTTAAAGTTGAAACTGATCAACTGTATTGTGTGTTGTAAATAAATTATTACAATTATCCCAAGACTGAGAATGATAACTATGTATCTCTAACAACCCATAACCACTAGAGACAAGCTCAGATGTTTTACACCACAAACCAAACAGGCATTGTCACTTTACACAAGCAATGAGAAACACAAGGCATGCAAGACACGGAGTCTAGAAATATCACAGATCCCAGATGTGACATGAAACTTAGATATTATAAAGTTAGACAAGATAGAAATGACAAAAATAGACAGGACATAAATATAGCCATGCACTGTACATAGTGAGGGTAGAAATGTGATTTGCACATTCTTATCTGTTTTATGTGAAGAAACTAACAATTCAGAGATGCTACTCGAACAAGTTTAGACTATGGACCTTACCTTTGCCTCATGGATAATTCTTAGTGAAATGTACCTACCTTAACTGACATTGTAATTGTCTATAAGAAGACTGTCTGATTTCAGCATAAAAGTGCAACCGTGAAAATTACCAGACAACAAACTGACAGTGAGAAATTGTTCCTACTAGTAAGCAGTCCACTTCATGAATATTCTGAGTATTTCCACCCATGTACTTGTAATCTACATCTATAATCAGCCTCAGTAAACACTTACCACTTTATTTTTTAATTCCCACTCTAGAACAACTACTGTACAGACAAAAACATTCAACAACGTCAATGTAAATTTGTAAAATTATGTGTCATTTTGTTTTTATGATGAAGTGGCAGAGGACCTGTCCCAAAAAGAGTTTCTTGCCATCTGATTACAAAAATGACATGGTGATCACTGCCCACTCTATGACTGATCTAGAAATGTTACTTTATCATGTTCACTGACAAAGACAACACTGGGGGAGCATGGGAAGACTGAAGGTGGGCTTTGGGACATAGTGGAACAAAGGCACTGAGGGTGGGCTTTGGTACATAGTGGAACAGAGGCACTGAGGGTGGGCTTGGGGATACAATGGAACAGAGACACTGAGGGTGGGCTTTGGGATACAGTGGAACAGAGGCACTGAGAGTGGGCTTTGGTACATAGTGGAACAGAGGCACTGAGGGTGGGCTTGGGGATACAGTGGAACAGAGGCACTAATAGTGGGCTTGGGGATACAGTGGAACAGAGGCACTGAGGGTGGGCTTCAGGGTACAGTGGAACAGAAGCACTGAGGGTGGGCTTTGGGATACAGTGGAACAAAGGCACTGAGGGTTTGTTTTCAATATATATATGCCAGTCTTAAAGGACTGGTTTTAAAATGGTTTAAATCCTATCTTGTGGATAGGTCCTTCTCTGTCCATCTTGGACCATATTCATCAGTCAGGGCACCACTAAATTGTGGGATTCCACAAGGCT
>JABJVR010004996.1:0-14044 GCA_025773905.1 Chitala chitala | reverse complement strand
CGCCCTATGTGCTCTGGGATGGGCTCCAGGTTTCCCCGTGACCCTCACCAGGAATAAGTGGTTAAGATAATGGATGGTTGGATGGATGTTTCAGCCTACTTTGTATATAAATGAGTATGAAACCCCAGCCATGTTCAGCCTGGAAGACACCATACATGGGAGGATGACAGACAGCCTGAAAAAGTCCTGTAATTACAATAAAGCCCAGACAAACATACACTAAATCAAACTGAAAAAAAAAAAAAAACTAACTTCAAGAAGCGTGTTCCAGTTTCTAATTTGCATCCTCTTGGGCCTAGGGGCTGAATTATAAAACCAAAGTCTTTAGTGGGGCACACCTGAGCCTGTTTGGATTAAGAACTCTGTTCAGTTAACTGCACAGGTTTAGCAATATGGCATCATGCTCCACCAAAAAACACATTTTCTCCAATGTTACTTTTATATTCCCATGATCGGAGGCACTTAACTGCTTCAGCGCTTTCCGGAAATTATCCTCAGACATGGCAATGTGACCATCACAGGATCACACCCTTCCTGTGCACTTAGTGGCAAAGCTGCCAAAAAAGGTGATTAAGCTAAAACTGGAACGCAGGCTGCCAGCTCCCATCCGGCCACAGTGATTTGTGTCAGAGGCAGACTGGAAACATGTGCGTTAAAAACTACACACAAATGTCAACCCATATTCCAATGCATGTGTGAATTTAAGTTCAGTCATGTCTTCTTGCATGTTAATTCACTGCACAAATGGCAGGTAAAATCTATGGGTTAAAATTCAATATATCATGACAGGAAACCAAGCTAATTTCCAAATCCAAGTGGTTCTTAAGATCAAATAAAAACACTTTTTTTAATTGATCAATCAGGCTAGGGGACATAAACAAAAGTAGAGCACAGCCAATCAAGACAGACTTCTTCAGTTAAGCCTTCACTGATTGTGTTGACTAAATACGAATGAATGAAAGGAGGGCTAAAACAACCCACAGTACTGACCCACTCCAGGCTGCACTACCAGGCTGCCAGTATACACATATGTGGACCACCTCTGAAATGCTGTGCCAATGTGTGGGACCCGGTCAGCATGGCTAATGCAGCTAAATTAAATCAGCATGCCAGGAACTGACATCTGCTGAGAAGCAGCACAATCAGACTGATTACGAATCGAAAAAATAGATTGTGTATTATTGGGTAAAATGCAGAGAACCAGAAATCTAAAGGCTTTGCAGTAATCAACAAGCGGGAAGTATGGTCAGACTTTATAATCGATACAAATTAAAACATAATTTTAAATTTATATACAGTTTAGGGTACACAAATCTCATTCCATCAACTCAATTTTTTTCTTATCTGCTGCTGTCATATAATGAGATAGAGGTTATGATTATCATTATTATTCTAGGTGTCACTGCTAAGCCCTCCAGAGATGTCGTTAGCCCATCAAGTAGACATCAGAAACTGCAGGTGCTAATCTGATCAACTCAGTGATGTCATTCTCACACCCTTTTGTACAAGATGTAAAGATAGCACCTATTATGATAGCTGCATATGTAACAGGTCAGAAATTCCAATCCATAGTGTATGGGTGTTTGTTTCTGTGTGCGTGCATGCGTGATGATGTTCATGTAACAAAACAGACGTATTCTTACCTCCCCTGTCCCTAATGGCAAGGTTATGGCCCTTCTTCAGCAGAACATCCAACTGGTACATCCCTGCACTGGCAGGCGATGGCCCTGCATCACCTGCTTCCACCGTGCTGATGCCCTGAGGGACAGAGGGGGACATTGGGTTGTCACACAAAACGTCTACATCCGATATAAGGCAATGGCTCTGAACTGTACCTACTACTACTTTTTTTCACACTTCAGAAATCATACAAAGCCCTGGGCTGATGTGTCCACCTTTTCATAAAAGGACGTTCAGTTGAAGAACAAAAACAATCTGCTGAAGACACAGAAGGTGTGAAGCTGTTAGAAACAAAAATCAGCAAGATAGAGAAGGGGGCCTGGAGATACCTCTCCCCCATGTTATATGTGGCCCTCCCCCTGCTGTACTCAAAAACTTCATCAGCACAGTTGTTTCCCACCAGAATTCTGCGCATGTGTCTGCATGTGGTGTTACTATGAATTTCAGTTCTTTAATACAGTTACAGTGGAGTTGTCCCCTAATTTATATTTCAGACAACAGCTTATTGTCAACAATGAAACGATCAAGGCTAATAAAAAAAATCTTCAAAAAATGTTTTGAAATGGACATAATTCTTCAGGTACACATTTTAATAATAGTAATATTGTAACAATATGATATTTCTGACATTTAAACACTTCATAGGTTTATATGAGATTGGATGTCATGATATATAAATGTGGACTTGAGTGCAAACACTCTCTGCTGTCATTTAAAAAGATTTAAAGATTTAACTATTTAAATATTTAGCTATGAAAAACGCAGTTTGTCTCTTCATGCCATGAAATTCTGCAATGCAAATATAATGTAAATGTAATTGCAAGCTGGTGGGAGACTGACTACCTGCCTGAGTCCAGGCATGGGTGATTTTGCATGCCCCCCCAGTCACAGAAAATGAGCCTTCTGCCAATTCACTCATAGATGTACGTTTGGTGGGGAAGTGATGGAATACCCCCCCCCAAGGTTTGAAGAGTTGCAAAATGCCCCCCTAATCTCCATGCATCCTGATTACTTTAATCATATAATTGATAGGACGGCACAAAAAAGATGTGTCCCCCAAAGTTGAAATGAAAGCTACACCACTGACTTTATTACCTTGTTGAGAATTACTGAAATCCTTTTGCCACATGCACGTGTTGCTGAAGCTGAAATCTGCGCTTCCTGCGTCTCATTGTCATTTGCAATTAAAGAACGGCAACACAACGCAAATGAAGACCAATTTTATGTTACCTTTCTGCCTCATGGGGAAGGCATTTCAAATTGCTTCTTTATTGTGATCGAGGCAGGATCATTAAAAACAAAGTCATCGCGACCCACTACCTTGTTGAGCCTGCTTCTCCACAACACACACGCACACACGCACACACATTTGCATAGGAAAACATATACAGAAATGTGTTTCATAGTAAAAAAGTTTATTCATCCTTCAATGGCCAATTTTAAATAATTTTTAAAAGTACAGCATGCATCCCAGCCCCCCTAGCTGAAGAATAGCAGAGTGTACCTGATGTTAATGGACACCACCGTCACTCACAGAGCACACTGTCAGTCTGTATGAAACCAGGCGCAGGGTGTGCAGCCATTTCAAGCACTGACAGAATTCACTAGCTGACCCAATAAGAAGTGCATTCATTAAAATAGGAAAATGTTAAAGGAAAGGTTGCTACATTAAAGAGAGGGCAAAGGGGCGAAGGGCACTCATGAACACCATTATTTAAGCCTTTGATATCTCGCTGGCGCTCATTTATACAGTTCATTACTGCCATTCAGAGCTCATTAAACCCAGTCATTTCTTATTAGAGGCTTGACAGTTCTCTCTGGACATCTCTTTAGCCTTCATTCAGACCCTCCTTCATGTTCTTTAGATAAGCGAAGGACTGGGCACAAACATTTCAGAAGCCCTAGAATGATTTAACTGGCATTTCTTTTAAAATTTTCCTGTTCTTTGCTCTACTGAAATTCTCTACATGGCTGAGCAATTACCTGACCCCCACAGCAGCCATGTGCTTTCGGTAAGAGTTCATATTCCACCTACTAAATCCCTGAGCTCATGGAAAGAAATGAGGACTCTCACTTCATTTTCACCATGGATTTTAACTGCCCTTAAGCATTTACTTTATTAAGGCAATTCTTTGTTCGTGTAGGTAACTTGCTGGGAGGCGGGAGGTGGGAGGTGTTACTCAGAGCACTGGAAAAGGCACAAGGTCTTGTGTCCACTTTGAATGTAAAAACAGAGGGATCCAGTGTCACACATTAATCGGAACATCTCTGTCATTGGCAGTGTCAATAGAGATGTACACCTGCCTTGTCTTCCATATGGTGAGTGGAAAATTAAACTGGGCAAGGTGTATGTCTCTGTGACATGACTTTACTTAAATCGCAAACTGTAAAGTGTAGGTAAAAAGAATTAACGTAAACCTGACTGCTTCCACTTGTACAAAGTTACCGTAAGCCATTCAATGGAGATGTTTCCGCCACACAATGCACTGAGCGATTCGTCCATCTGAAATGAGAGGAAATGCGATTTCCACGCTCGCATTTTTGCAACAGATGAGGGGCGCAGCTCCAGCTTGGCATCTGCCTCTCCCTGTCACCGACACTCACTCTCCCCTAACGTCCGTCCATTTGCATCACGACTGTGGCTTCTGTCCACTGTCCAGGTGCACGCCGCTATGAGCGTCAGCACCTGTCATGACGGTGTCAGTCTCTCGCCTGAGTGCACGTCTACAGCAGACTGTGACCATGGCGGTTTGTCATTGTCCTGGCTACATCTGCCAGTCAAAATGAAAGCTACACAAAGACCACTGGCACATCTGTGGCCAACAATTTAGTCCTCAAAGTTACAAGACAATAAATAATTTTATACTTCATTTTATCTATTTTTAATTTTTTTAAGTAAAATTGTATCTGCTGTCATGCGTGTTTTAACCAGATCTGTGACATTAAATATAATTAATTTCTCCTCAATGGAAATGTCAGAATACCTTAATATAGGGTCACTAACTGGATTACAGTTTAATGTTCACATGATTGATGAATGTGCTGCAATAGGTTGAGGGTGTCCCCTGCTGTCTACCCCAGGATACATGGGATGGGCTCCAGGCCACCCACCACCCTGTACTAGATTAGTGGTTGGAAAATAGATGGATGGATTTAGAGTATTTATATAAATAACTTTAAAAAACAGCAGTAGAGAGTCAACTGAAATTAGAGAGTATATCTAATGCTCAGGGAACATGATTTCTTTCTTGGGCATGCAACTATAAAAGTATTTAAATACATATCTGTATTACTATTTTCATCTGTCAGCGTTAGGAAATACACCAGACAGAGCCGCAGCCCCCTCATCAAACCGGTCACACAGAAACAAGCATACAAACACACACGCACACACACACACACACACACACACACACACAGACCCACACACACAGACCCACAAGCACACAGACGTACAAACACACAAACACAGGCAAAAACACACACACACACACACACACACATGCACACAAACACGCATGCACACACACAAACACATGTACATATACACACATACATACAAAGTCACAAATGCAAGCACACGCGTACACACACACATATTAAATTCCCCTTCATATCCTCCCATCAGCAGTTAACAGTTTTATACAATGCAGATGTCAATATCAGTAGCCTCAAACTGTTTGAATGATGTGACTGATAGATTTTGTATCAGCAAAATTAAAATGCAAACTACATACAGCACAGCACAATCAATTATGACTGGACTGCAATAAATATTAAATGCCATGGAACAGTGATGATTGGAAGGATGAACAGCTGTTCAGAAATAATTAAGGCAAGTTTACAACTGATTAATTGAAGCGATAGCAAGTACAATCTTTTAACCTGCAGCCTTGTACCAATGACTGCATCACCGCCATGCTGATATTTAGTACAAAAGCACTCCTTCTTGAGTGATATTGCTTTAATATATCATGAAGGTACTTGGTGAACTGCCGGTGTAACCTTGTGATTTACAGTTATTAGGGCAAGACATCAGGCAAACTGCATTTTCAATGCTAGACACTGGCAATTTCAGGAAACTGGATTAGAGCTAATTTAAACGCACACCAGAATGAAAACCAGGCTCTTGACATAAACATGCATGGTGGTTCAAAAGTAGCTTCTCCACTCATGTGTTTATGGCCTTTGAAGCAGAATGGTAATGTTTTCTTGTTCATATTGACCTTAACATCAACATTCTTGTTCCTTCTCTCTTGTTCCTTCTATTCTTTAGATGCTGAAGTATGCTTGAAACACAATACAAAATCCAAGCACTACATTCGTTGAACCACATAAAGGTGGACTGGAAATGGTATGCTTTCTATTTTATACAGCACCACGTTGGATACAGGGAGAGGCTCCAGCATTGCACCATGGATAATATCAAGCCCACGGCCTTTTCAGAGTTCCTCAGCAACAGGATGGTATAATCCACCTGCACACACCTGTTTATGACCAACTCTGACAGTCCTACTCAGAATGTACCTAATGTTAATGGACATTTACTGCATCACCCAAGAGTTACTATGTGTGAACATTGCACCAGCAAAGCTGTTTTAAAATGAGACAACTGCATTCCTCTCCATTAACTCGGTTTTTCATTTCTAGGTATCTATTGCAGTAAATGTCATATGTGTGGATCTTAAAGTAAATAAGAGTACAGGAAAGATTTATTAGTGAAGGGACTTATTGTCTCCTGTGTCATTTCATATCTCCATGACATACCCTGGCCTTTTCATATTAACACCCATGTGGCAAGGAGTACAGTCACAGCTACATCTGACATGTATACACAAGTACGTCTTTCACCACTGATTCAAATGATTTTTACATTACCGTATATACTCATGTATAACTTAAGAATTTTAGATCTTAAAAACGAACTATAAAAAGTGTCAACTTATTCACAAGTCAGTATAATTTCTCTAACACTTGTGAACATAAACCATGTATACTGAATGTGACTCATGACCAGTCAAGTTAATGGCTTGGACTGGGAACAACTTCCATAAACACAACGTGTGCACACACTACTGTACTGACTGCTAGCGGTTCACAGCGACATTTTTGTGAAATAAAATGATTACATTTAAACTACAAAGAAAATGTTGAGGCGAAATTAAATCTTGTTCAAAAGTGCTGGAGAGTTATGGATTTTTCAGTAATAATGATATACTGCAGATTAATTCTTTATGTTGTCAGTCTAGTTCAGTATAACATTTATTATCCTCACTGTGATGTAGTTAGCCAGCACCACCATAATCACAGAAGAATTGTAAATTCCAGCCAATTCCAAACACTCTACATAATTAATACCTCAAAGAATGATAATGCTCGCAGCTACGAGGAACGCTTATTTAAAAGAAACTTCAAACACTGAAACCAACATTTTTTTAAGTAAACTGAAATTTGGTCCTTATTCTGTAGTAAAAGATATTGAGGGTTATGTTTTAATATTGAAATAAAACTAAATATACTTTTAGGCATTTGATGAATACTTTTTATTTAATGTTTTAACAATTTAATTAGCCTAATACAGAAATTCAAATTTCTTTATTAGTGAGAATACATTTTTGCTCTTTATTATATACTTGTACTTCTTTAGTCTTTATGTGACTTTAAGGTAATATTCGTTGGTAATTCGTTAAATATTGCTTGAGCATTGTGACTGCCGGTGGCGTGATGGTTAGTACTGTCGCCGCGCCCCTCCAGGCCAGGGGTTCAATTCCCTCCTTGGGTCTGTGTGCGTGGAGTTTGTATGTTCTCCCTGTGCTTGGTGGGTTTTCTCCAGGTGCTCTGGTTTCCTCCCACAGTCCAAAGACATGCAGATTAGGTTGATGTGGGTTGGTGCCCTGCCCTGAGTGTCCCCTGCCCTGCCCCCTATGTGCTCTGGGATGGGCTCCAGGCTTCCCCACGACCCTCACCAGTAATGAGCGGTTATGATAATGGATGGATGAATTATGACTGCCACACAAACAGTTCTAGTATGATTGGTTACAATATCTGCTTGGGCCAGATAATTAACTTATACATGGCTGTGATGGGTTGGTGTCTTCTCCACGGTAGAATAAAAACTGTATACAACTGTCAGTCAAAGGCTGACTCTTAAAAAAACTGAATAAGGGTGAGCAGCACCTTGAAGTTGAGGCCATGATATGAAAGCAGACTGAATGTGAGTTGAGGAAACACACCCAGCTCAAGCAGCTTTGGCACATAAAGCCAAGCATCAGAGAGCTGGCATTCAAACCTGAGATCATTGATAGGTAAGCCACAAAATCAATGCAACTTGATGATGCATGCAACACCTGACAGCAGGGCTCTATGTGCACATGCCCCTCCCACCTGGCTACCTAGTGACTGGCACCCAAGGTTGAACTGTCATCACCTAATCAGTATTGTAATAGCGTTAGTATTTATACATTCAGTCCACTATGTGAGAGTTCTGAGGTGTTATTGCATCTTAAGGACAAATTCTGAGCATGCTAAAACTAACCTTTGTTCTTGATTCCGGTTTGGACACCCATTCCCTGTCTTCATTCCTGCCCCAGTCTGTCCAACATCCTTATGTTCCCTTCCCTGTGTTGTCTTGGACTGGCTGCACTGGTTTTTCAACCCCTTGCCTGGATTTCTGACTGTAATTTCCCAATTATGTTTTTGGACTTTGGGGAACAATCAAATAAAAGCATCACTTTTAAACTAAATTCTCTCCTGCTTGTCATCATCTGTAAGCAGCTGCAATGCTAATATAATAGACTTTCTATTGCAAAAAAACAGACCTATGTATACTGAACAACAACTTGTGCATACAGAGGGACACCAGGCAGTACTGCACATGATATATAACATACAAATTGTTGCCAAAGGGTGTCAGGCCCCCATGAAACACAAGAAGTTAATGTGCAAGAAAAAAATAAAACGCAGAAGTGCCATAGTGATGTCACAACATCAGGCATTTTCTTATTTATTGTTTGCTCCTTATTACTACAGTTTGCTTTACACATTTCAGTGGAAAGAACTTTTAGTTTCTTGTGCTTTGCCATGATCAGCAGTAAGATCGACATTGTCTGATTTTCTCACTGCACTAAATCCTCAACACATCAGCCTGAAACACCATATGAAGTTCTCATATATTTTTGCATTCACACCTCCCCAGACCACTGCCACCCCACCAACCCACACACACCAACCCACACACACACACACACACACACACACACACACACACACACACACACACACACACACACACACAAAGGGGCTCCATTGCTCTGACAAAGCTCATTAGCAGCCTACCGGGGAGTGGGTGGTTGTTCACATTGGCCTTGTGGGTCTCACCGGACCTCTAAGTACCCCGATCCAGGTGTGGGCTTGCCCCATTACGAAGGGAGTGGAGGGTCACCATAGTACCGCTGCATTTCCCCACACCTTACTGCACCAAACCCGGCGCGAGCTGGGCAGCAGTATAAACACACGTCACACCCCAATAAGGAGAAATACGGTAAATTACTTTTCATTACATGGAAGGGACAGTCAGCTTTCAAAAATGGCGTTCTTAACCCTCTCCAAGCAGAGGTTGCAAACTTCAGCTGGTAATAAAATAGATTAATCCTAGCATTAATTTGGCCCTAAGGAATTTAACATTCACTGTCAGAATTTGATTAAATCAGAATGCTACAAATGAATGGCAAGGCAGCAGTAACAGCCCTACTGTGAACCCTGCTGCTCCACACAGGGGCCCTTATTAAACTGAGAACACAGGACATATAAGCCTGCTGAATAACGCTAAGGTTTGAATAATTTGAAGCAGAACAAATGGAAATGAGAAGGAGGGAACATCTAGTAATAATTACAGCATAAGAAACCCCCTTACCCTTATTTCTCCACTCTTTCAATTTGCCATCCCCATCAAGAAGACAGAAGAATTTAATATGTACATATTACACCATTCTCTTAACCTTCAGAATGCACTCGGCGTTCAGCCAAAGAAACGACATAACATTATGATAAATGTCACACAATGGTTTCTTGTGTCTAAAATAATTGTCAGAAACATAAACTTGAACATTTTCCTAATGGGAGTAGTACGTTGACAGCTATTTCCAATGCCTGAGCTGGGTGACTTCACAAAATCACTTGTTATTCCTGAGAAGCGATCACAGCGTCATTCATGGTGCGCTGCATGCAGCCGCTGGCACGGTGCTCACTGCAGTGAAACACCAACAAACCACACACCAGTGCATCAGGCGGCACGTCGGTCACGCTCAACTGACAGACGTATCACTGCTTATAACACACAGGCTCTATTGGGCAGCTCGATCCCGACTGCGTTCTGCAGTGCGCCTGAGTTCTGCGGAAACTAACATGTGACCAGAACCACCATGCATGTACACTACCCAAGACTGGTATGTGAGGCCTGCCTTTCTGAAAAGGGGGCAGAATATAGTCACAATACAAATACAGCAAAGCCTCTTATAGGTGCAAAGAACTGAGCGATACATCGTGTGAGCACATGTTCCATGGCTGCTACAACAGCAAAAACACAGAAACTGTAAAAAAAGAGACAAAACTGTCTCAAGCAGTCAGAATATTTCAATGGATTTTTAATAAAAGCCTTTAATATAACATGCTACATCTACAGCAGGTGTTTCTTTTCTGAAATAAAAGACAGAAGTGAAGTTTAGCTCAATTCTACAAATAAAAAAATCTAAACGAACTGATTCTGTCTGAATGTGAAATACCTAAAGTTACAGGTGTCAGTCTAGTAGGAAGACATTCAAAAGCTGAGGTGCTCATGCAAGGTCTCCTGTGATTTTTGAAAAATCATGCAGATGCAGATGTTGTACAAGTAGGTTAGGATTGGCATTACACTACAGCAGAGCTGAAACAAAGGCCAGTAAGTGTGATTCTGCTAATACTTCCCATTTATTCAGAAGATGAAAAAAGACAAAGCGCCAGATTGTGGTAATGAAAGTTGAAGTTTAAGAAGCAGTCCCGTTAGCCAAAGTCACAGCTGAGAGTAATTTCAGCTTGTCTGTCAAAACCAAGACGGCCATTTCCTTCGATGGGAACATCTTAACACAAAAATGGTATAAATAACAGACATTTGTAGTGGAGTAGCAAGGCTTATAAACAGCCTGTTTTAATTTTCTTTTTAAGAAAAGCTAAGAAAATCTGAAAATGTTCTTCAAATCATTATTTATAGATTTTTAAAAGCTCAGATACTGTAAGCAAACAAATGACTGCATGTTACTAGTAGTTGAGGGTTACGTTTAACAAATCGTAAGAAGAATGTGTGACAGAATGGAAAATATGACACTATAAAACCACAGATTTGTCAACAGTAGCATTATGAGTCAGCAGACAAATGGCAAAACATTCTTCTAACTGTCAACATAAAGTATTTAAACAGCCTGTCCAATGTTTTAGCCTTGTACAACTGAACATGCACATTATTACATAATATCAATTTTTCAAGTCCCTCTCTTGTCAAATCTTTGTCAGACATACATTGAACATAATGACGTTACAAATGCCTCATCATAGCACATGACCATGTTACAGTCAGGTTCATAAATATTGGAACAATGATAGGTTCTTTGGAATTTGGGCTCTGTACACCACCACATTACTTTTGAAATGAAACACTGAAGATGTGAGCAAAGGCAAGACTTTCAGCTTTAATGCAAGGGGTTTGACAAAAGTGTGCCATTAACCATTCAGGAATTACAGCCTGTTTCAAACATGCAACATAATTTTTCTCCCCTGTATTAGAACAGGAAATGTGCAAATTCAGCAAGTTTGACTATAAAAATTATCAAAATTATTGGAATCATACAGAAAACAAATTTATAGCACAGACCAGTGGACAAATTTATTTTATGTTATCATTATTACATTTTTTACTTTTCATGATGACAGGTGAGGCAGAGCGTCACCTGACTCCCCTGACCACACATCCCTGGTCAGAGCCCAAATGACAAAAAACTTATCATTGTTTCAATATTAATAAACATAACTATATGTCCAGGGCTCTGTGTCTCAGACTCAAATACACATAACTCTAGTCAATAATGTCTCAGGCTTTGATGCAGTGATATCATGTAAGTGCCCATGTTAAACTTCAACATAAGAATTTATGACTTACGACTGAATAGTTAACTGTAGCCTTATGGAAGAGTTCTGTCAATGGTGATGAATATGGCCAGACTGGACATACTAGGAGCTTCCAACAAAACTAAATGTTTCTCCAGGTCTGTGTCCATAAAACAAACACAGCCATCAGCTATGAAATCCTAAAATCCAGGCAGAAAATAAGGATATCACCCTTTCCCACTTCTGCGGACCATCTAAATCAGCTCATTTGAACGTGAATGCGATTTGAATCAGAATGTGGCACTGAAAGGAAAACAATGCAGTGAGCTGCAGCCAAACAAGACCTAGGATTTAAATTAGTGCTGCCACAACAAAACGTTAATCAAATCCCGAAAAGGAAGGCCAAATGCCGTGAGCAGGTGTGACTCACGGGTAAACAGCTCATCGCGCTCTCTGCTATAAAAATGAGCACAGACCCTCAGCCTGGCAGAGTCTGTCAGGAAGCAAAGGCCTGCTGTAAACATGACCCCTCTGCAAGCACGCATCATCAGGCAAATGCTGCAAAATGAAAAGGTCATTATGGCAAAGTCAGGAGCTGCTGACACTGCAGAGAGTCTTGTCTGTCTGTCATTCTCTCCTCAACACTCGCGCTGCTCTGCACTTTTACCCAGAACCCCTCACAAGACAGCACCTCCCACTTGACCAGCTGTCCAATCAGAAAGTAGCATATATCAAACAGCATTTTATGTTTAAGAGACATAAAAATTTATTTTTTATGTTTTAGTTATCATATTTGTCACAGCTGCCTTTTAACGAATCGAAACATTTGCCATTTGTAAGTGACATAGCAGCCTGGAAATGCTGCGCAGAGGAGAGGTTTCAGGCTTTGGCATGGGATGGTGTCTCAAAAAACCAAACATAAAGGTTAAAGCAAAGCACACTTTGAATGGTGATTTTTTCTTACCAAGAAAACAATGTGCACCGCAAACAAGCGAATATTTTAAATGGCAGTATATACTGAGAAAAAATAAATGGTTCGGAAAAAAAGACCAAAAGGAGAAAGTGTACTACAACTCAAAGCCCGTGAGCAGCAAACACACAGTCCTTACTCCATTGAGCAGAGCTCATACATGCCAGCCCAGAGCTCCAAACACAAAGTCCACATGTTCCTTTAGCCTGTCCACACACTGACCTGAGCTCTGACACACTACCCTGTACAGATCACACCAAATCACACACTCCTTCCCACTGTCTTTCTGCTAATATTTAACTCTCATTCTTTCTCTGATTGCCTGCTACATTTCCAATTATTCAATGTGTCCAATAGTACTGTACATTCAAGCATTTTACAGTATTTGCTAAAACCCTACTTTTTACTGTGAAAGTGCATTAAACATAATCTTTCTTTACTGCTACCTAACGTCAGGCATTTTTTTTCCAGAAGGAAATGGAAAATATTTATATGTGATCAATATAAAATTGTTCTACTGTCACACTGAAATATAGTGTTCTGTGCATGCATATGTAAAACCGAAATACATATTTAATAAGAATCTTAACTTCAACAACAGCAAAAAAACCACACAATTTAATACAAATATTTCAGCATACGATATATCCTTTTTGAAACTTTAAATAAAAAAAAAAAAACAGTTTGCTAAAATTCAGTGAAATAGAAGTAATTTCCTTCCAGTAGGGTTTTCAACACACAATAGAAGTTGATCTGAATGTTAAAAGTCATCCAGTCCAAAGACTGCTTACAGAATACGGTAATGTATTAGAGGCTAATTCTAAACAAAGGCGTGTGTGTGTAGAAGAGAGCACCTGGTAAGAGCAGCATAAGGAGCATACGTACAGTCAGATTGTGTTCTTTCGAGGAGAGAGGTAATCCACATTCAGTGATGCTCACTGCTGCTGCTGACAGCTGGCACTCCTATATGCGAGACACACACACAAGCACTCGCACTCAAACGCTGAGCAGCCAGCTATGACGAAAGCTCACCAACAAGCTGACACACTCTAGTACTCACCAACACGCACACGTGCCCCTCCACGCACACACCCTCACAACCATATACAAAAACATGCAAAGCAGCCAAAGATCAGGGGAGAGAAGAGGTCAGTATTGAGGATCAAATATCCAGCGCCTGGAGACACACACGCACGCACGCACACACACACACACACACACACACACACACACACACACACACACACACACACACACACA
>JABJVR010004995.1:2476-14046 GCA_025773905.1 Chitala chitala | reverse complement strand
CCGCCTGCATTGAAATCGCGCAGCTGATTTTGTCCCATTTCAGTAAACAAGCAGTGTGCATCTGAGTGTTATCCCTGCCTTTTCTGGTTCTCATTAACTCTCACTGGCAGCGGAAGGACATGCAGAGGAAAAGCATTTAGTCTGTGATGTTCTTCATTAACAATCTGAGTTAGGAAAGGGAAATTCCTGCACCAGACTCATCTTTCTGTTCATTATCACAAACTGTACCCACTTTTAAGGGATTGAAATAACATGCATACGGTCAGCCACAAAACACATTTTACAGTGTCTGAAAACAGTGTAATCACTAGCTTCCAAGCCTGCAGTCTCCTTGGTTACCGATTTTGATGGGTGTTCGCATCAGGTCTGAAGGAGCTTAAACCACAGCTGCTCTTCTTGCCAGGAAGACCGCACACCAACTGTGTATCACCCTCGAAATTTCATACACATGCATGCTTGCCTGTAAAAGGGATGAAACACTCATGCAGACACCAGCACACATAGTTGATGTCACTCAACACGCTCACACACACACACACACACACACACACACACACACACACACAAGCATGTGTGCATATGCACACACTGTTCAATCTTCACTTAGCATTAAACTAAATAATAATAATAATAATAATAATAATAATAATGGGACTTGTTGCTCATTTTGAGAATGGGTTTGGTAAGATTAATACATAAGTTGTTTTTAAAAGTAAGTTTTACGTGGACATCCAACGATGTCTGCACACATCAGTTTCCACCTTTATGGAAGTGTTTCCTCAAAATGTTTATCAGATAAGATCTGAGAACCCCAGGCCTGCACCCTCACACAGCAGAAGCAGACGGCAACACACAGACACACACAAGTGCCAAACAAATGTCTGTGGTAGAGATGAATGCGGGACACCTACACCGTGTTGGACTCTTTTGTCAGCTTCACTGACACTGAATATCGAGCTTCTGAGAAACGGACGTTTCAGGTGCTCTGTGGAAAACCGGCACCACCTGGGCAGCCTGCGGCTCTATGCGTAAGATTGCAGACATCATAGTCAGCGTGCCCTGACACTGTATTGAGCTACTCGCCGTTACAAATCACCAGTCATGCCTGGCAAGCACTCAATCCCTCTTCACGGAACCTGCCAGGATAAAACCGTGATGCAGTCTAAGCAGAAAAAAGGTCACCTGGAACCTGAACACAGGATTTGGTACACAACTCACTAAGTTGTTCAGTGTTTTTTCTCTTCAAGTTGACCTTTAAATTCCTGCACTTGGTGACAATAAAAACAACATAAAAGCAGTTTTCATTTCTTTATTAACTCCTGCTATACAGTTATAGATAGTTATAGATAAATGGATTTCTTACATTATTATACTACTCTATATACTATTACTATACTACTTAATGCAGAATGCAGAGCACAATGTCCTGTACAACATCCAAAGTGTTACACAGTTATTACTGCTGTATCATGGCTACATCTGCATAGTTTATCCCACACTGATATTTGTTGTCGGTTAATCAGGCTTCAGAAGGGACAGGCTACAGAGTTCGGCAAAAGTAATTTGCGGACACAAAAGGAAAGAATTAAGCGTTTGAAAAAAAATTGAGTGGAAAACATTCCAGGAATGGAAGTGCTTCATTTGAGCACGGTTTGGCATGTGCAACCTTTCCGTGACGTTACGTCTGTGTGGCTAGGAAAGCCTCCAGGTCTGTGAGCTCGTTAAAGGCCTGGCAAAGCATCGCAAACTGCCTCCGGCCTGGCAGCAGCAGGCCCATTACAGCAAATCCCCAGGTTCTTTGTGACCGCGAGCGGAACCATAGGGGTGGAGCCAACATTCCAGACCAAGATACACAGACACTTTGAAAAGTGCTTTACAGAAGCCACTCACAAGCCGGGTGCTCGTCGCATAACCTCACTCACAAACAAAAACATTAGTACTTAATGACTAAATTCATTTTCATATTTCTTTGTCTGACATTAATATACCACCAAATTCAGTTTCCATTAACCTTTTTTGGCTAGCTTAACACTGCATTAAATATCATTTAGCGCTTTCAGAAGCTCTACAACTCCATTACCTGTATATTATCTGAAGTAATAGAGATCTTCAGCAGCATTTATCAGTGTACGAGGCATAGATGAAATGGGGCAGCCATGAATGATGTTTCTTTGCCCAGGCCCTGGGGGGCACCCATGTGACACAGCCATATGTCTAGGACAAAACCGGGGCCAAAGCTATTATATTTTAGTCGGGTTCCACATGAGTCTGGACAGGTTACTGCTGCCTGACGTATAAGAGGCATAGTATGTTAAGAAGATGGAAAATTAATGTAATGGCTTAAGTAAAAAAAATTAACATAGCGGAATCTAATTCTGTATTAAATGTAGTAACACAGTTTTTTAAAAACACTCTTATTTCGTCCACATACTTGTTGTCTGCTGCCTGACACTCATTGCGTTATGTTTTACCGTATATTATACAACATACTGCTTTAATGCAGAGTCAATCGATTTTCCCATTTTAAGCTTTTCATGTTTTGTTTGCATTCAGAAAATTAACCTTCAATTAACGTTTCAATTTGTAACATAATGGTTAGTGTGTATGATGAATATATCAGTCAATGGAAGATGTTGAAGGGACAGTATAAAATTGTGCCTTGACTTAGATCAACAACAATCCTATATAAAATGCACAAGCCTTTGTGAGACAAGGTGTATAAGATAAGATAAAGTCTCTGGTGTCTTCTTCAGGTGCGACATGTGACTGTGAGAGTTGTAAGCTTCTGTAAAGCACAATCAAAGCGCTTTCACAGCCAGCCATATGAGCAGTGATAGAGTATATACAATTTTTGTCTATTTAACGTATGATAAAATAGCAGCTGAGAGCTATAATAAGCAGTGAAGCTGTTAATATATAAATTTACATTTTAATATTGGCGGCAGGGTGGCGTGGGGTCTGGGGTCTGGGGTTCAATTCCCGCCCTGGGTCTGTGTGCGTGGAGTTTGCATGTTCTCCCTGTGCTTGGTGGGTTTTCTCTGGGTTCCTCCCAAAGACAAGTGTGTTAGGTTGATTGGTATCTCCAAATTGCCCATAGTGTGTATATGCATGTGTGCGTGCGTGCATGCCCTGTGGTGGGTTGGTGCCCTACTCTGGGTGTCCCCTGGCCTGTACCCTATGTGTTCTGGGATGGGCTCCAGGCTTTCTCATGACCCTTAACAGGATGAAGCAGTATAGAAGATGACTGACTTTAAAAGTGATGTGCTTTAAATTTACATATTTTTTATGTATGTAATTGAGAGAGTTAGGACATGCACTGCCTGACCAAACTAAAAGTCGCACACTAACATCTCATTGGACCGCTTTTAGCTTTGATTACACGCATTCTTTGTGGTGTTATTTTGACAAGCTTATGCAGTGTCTCAGCATTTATTTTCATCCATATCTGCATTCATTTTTCATCAGTATCTTGTAGTGATGACGAGAGAGTCGCACTACTTTCTAAAGTCTGCTCCAGCACATCCTAAAGACTTCCAAGGAGGTTAAGGTTAAGACTCTGTGGTGGCCAGTTCATGTGTGGAAGTGATTCCTCATGCTCCTTTAACCCATTTCACAATTTTAGTCTGAGTAATCTTGCCATTGTCAGCCTGGAATACGCCCATGTTGTCAGGGAAGAAAAAACCCACTGATGGGAGAACCTGGCCATTCAGTAGAATCAGATACTCAGCTGACTTTGTTTTACTGTCGCATAACATTGCTAAGCTTAGACCAGAGCAGCTGAAGCAATTCCAGTTAATAACACTGCCTCCAGAGGCACAACATGATTTTTTTTGGCAAGGCAGTGTATGTTGTGGCTTTGTTATGTGTACCATATACAGGGCTGCTGCCATAGATATTGGGGTCCATTAAAAACACTACGTTATGCGTGACTGTATACAGCTCATACGCAGTATGTACTCTGTGACCGATGACAAAATCGATTTATGACCTATCTATGTTAACCACACTCCAGGTGTATGTGTACTGTCAAAAAACCTAATTTAATTATAATGATGTATTTGAAATACACGATAGGACCTCCATCTTCAGCCCTTTCATTTGCTTTATATGGTAACTCAGCCATTACAAAATTTTAACTGGCATCAGGAATTAATTTATTGGTCAACTAGTAGAATAAATATTGCAATTGTTAATTGTTAGTGCATTTAATGCAAGCTGGCATGACCAACAACTTTTAAGAAATACATCCATTAAGCAGTCAGCAAATGTACATTAATAAACTTCAGTACTGTCAGCAGAAAACCAAAGTCAGTTTAAGTACTTTTCTGAAAGACACCGCAGCGCCACAGAACAGATCAGAACATTAACTGGGACCTGAAATACGAACATGTTTTTCGTTTTCCATGTTTTATATCCAACAATCTTTTTCATACATGCTCAGGAGCACAGCTCTACTTCCACTCCCATCTCCCATACTAACACACCAAACTGCATCAGACCAGAATCCCAAGACCAGAAAAAAACACAGTAGGAAAACACACTTCTCCTTTCAGTAACACAACAGTCAAATACGCTACTCTACATTGAACTGCTTTTAAAACTAAATTAATTATAATAGCTGACGTACTATGTGGGAAACTGTATGAGGTAACGGTGTGACATATCAAATATTCACTTGAAACTAAATGGGGCTTTCAGTGTGAATGATTCAACATGGAAATATCTGGCATGGCTTTGTGCTGTGGTATATCTGCACAACACGGCCAATTCAATTTCATAATGTTCCTAATTGAAGTTACTATCGCATTCTACACAATAATACCTGCTTTACTTATTTTTTGTACTCTGATTGTTTAAAATCTAGTTCTGCATCTTTTGTGGCCTTTGAGCAATTAGCTATTAGGTTTAAATAAATTCTCATTTCCAAACGCTGAATGAAGCTCATTATATGAGGTAATATGGGCAGCGTGTGATAAATAGTGGAAGCATGTAATTGACCGGAAATTACAGAGATAGCCATGAGCATGCAGAACATTCATAAAGAAATAATTACACGTTTTTTAAGAGCCGCCACAGTCTGGACGAACTCGCACGGTCCTTGTTGAAGTAAAAGTAAAACAAGTTAAAAAGGCTCAGTCATGACGAAGCTTTCATTTTAATATGGCGGAAAATATCTGGCTGGGAAGGAAGAGTTCAGATTTGCTTTTCCTAATTGGGGTAAATCAAGGTAACATTCATGGCTAGAAACACACCAGCATCAGTAGTGCCTAGGGATGTGACGATGCACTCAGCTCACCCTATCAGGTTCACCGTTCAATTTTCTCGTGATATCTAGGAAACGTGTTTTTTTATTTCTGAGGCAAAAAGGCAATGTTGTCTATATTAAAATGTCACAAAGCAAGTATGCAGCACGATACCGTCATTCATCTCTGCAGAGAGCACCGTCGCTCGTTTGCATTGCTACGTATCGTGGCACGTCCCTAGCAGCGTCCTCTGCGTTCCCACTCGCTGTGTCACACGATTTTGACCTTATGACATGCCTCTGCCCTCGTTTAGAAAACCTGTCCACAAAGGTGACCTTTATAAAGTGACATGAGTCTGCAAAGCCAAAATCCGAAGTGCATCAAACACAGGTGTGTTCTGCAGGAATGCAGCGCTCAGTATCACTGTACACCAATCAGTTCTTCACTAGTTAAGTCAAGTGCTTATATATGAAACATTGCAGACCACAAACCAGGTAACATGGGGAAAGCCTTCCATAGCTTCAGAGCTGGGACACTTACAAAATGAGGGAATGCCAAGATTTCTCACCGTTACTGTCCTTTAACAGGGATGCATGTGATGTGCCCTAGAAACTGCAGCAGGGCTCAGCAATAAACGAAACATAAATTGCATGAAAATTACTAGTATTGTCCAGGGGAAAATAGGAGCTTGGTTTGGATGAATAGATCTTTATACTGATGAATCCCATGATAAAACATACACTGAAATAGCAGGAGAATTTAGTCTACCCCAGCACTAAAAAAAACACACCGTAGTTTAATATGCAACCTTGTGCAGTCTACGCTTTCCTTAAGGGACTGGTGTCCAGATTTGTTGTGGGAAATAAGATGAAGGTTATTCATGTGCCAGCTAAACCCTGTTATAAAAAAATCAAAAGCTCTAGAATCAAAAACCAGCTGTGAAGGCTCTCGTAAACACTCATGCCTACCATAACTTAGATAAGCTTTCCTACACAGCTGGCCAACTCGTAACTTTAAAAAACTTGAAACATTTTTGAAGAAGTGATCTGTTTCTAGTAAATTTCCCGCACCGCAACGAGCCTTTTTGTAACTGCACAGACATAAAATAAAGTCAAATCGATATCAAATTGACAAAACATAATCCCCCTTCTGTGAACCAAGGCTGGGGACGTTCGGTGTTTCAGGGTGGAGAACTGACTAAAAGGGGAAAGCTTAGAAACGCAGATTTTAAACCCGCACCTTAAACCCTCCTGTGGATCGTCACACATAAAATACAGTGACATTCCACTTCACCTCCTGCACAGCACTTTCTTTATCCCTGAAACAAACTGTACAGTCAATGACAGCCTCATACACTTAGACTGTGCTATTTAAAGCAGTTGGACAGGTGACTCTGATCCTATGGGTACAGCAGGGGGGTACAACAGACCATTTAAAGTGACTCTGATCCTATGGGTACAGCAGAGGGGTACAACAGACCATTTAAAGTGACTCTGAATGTACCATAGTGCCTGTCGTCACACACGTTGGCTTAAGAGTGGTATGAAAAAAAGAAAGTAAAACTGGAGCCAGTATAAAAGATTATACTATCACCTCCAAAACACATATTTGAAGATTTACTCAAAGATGTGGTGTGAATCAGCCTGTCAAACAAACAGCCAACATGAGGGCAGATGTGCAAATTAATGGAGAGGCTGTAGTTTGTCACTTGACAGTACAACAGCATTGCTCAGAGAAGGATGTTGGGTAGCAGCTGGAGAGATAATGGAATATACAGCCATATCTGGCAAACGAACACAAACACCGGGACTGGAAATCCACTGCCTGGCGAGATGTATTTTTTGGGGTTTTTGCCCCTTTTACATCGATGGACAGTGTAAGGAGTCCATTCTCTGGGGCGTCGGTGACAGACTTGTGGCAGCAATGTTACCCTGCAGGCCATGCTTACATTGCACACTCTAGTGCCCCTGAAACAACCTTCTGAAGACTGCAGGATACCTGAATGTTGCTTCTGGTCAGCTGCATCTCATTATGGCAGCTGAAAGCTGACCTGAAAACATGATTGAACCTGCAGTAACAAGCTTTTAGGCTGCGAGGGCCAGGGTCACCCAGGGAGGCTCCGGGAACATGTGCATGAACTCATCTGACTGTCCTCACATCCTAGGCACGATCATTCACTGGATGGGATAGAACCAAGTATAACATGTTGCAGAAGTCCTCCACCATGTAATCTGCAGCAACTACACCTGCAGAAACAACTTGTGAGACACTATGAGCCAGAAGCAGCGAGTCCATAACCACATTAACTCAGCTCCTGTTGCAGTCAGAAGTGGGAGTCACCATCATTTAAGTAGTCTAAATAATGAAACGAAAATATTTAACAGAACTCGACCCCTAGTAAAAACAAAGGAGCACAATGATGAAGTGAGCAGCACAGCTGCTAAACATTCATTAGACAAAGACCTAATGCCTTTCAGCAAAATCAAACTGAAGCACAGCTTAAACAGATGCGTATTCAGAAACAGAACATATTAAGTCATTTACAGGGCAATGCATTCAGCATCATTCAATCAAAGCATAACTACATTTAAATTACTTCTGTTATGCCCATAATGAGAGCCAATAACCACTAACACAAATCAAATAGCCAAATGAAGGTTATGAGTAATTAATAACTGGTTATTGTGCAATTCAATTTCATAACCACCTCAGGGTTTTTTTTATTGTGCATGGTGCCAACAAGTGTTGACCCAACAATGGAAGCAGGATGCCAAGGTTAGGAATTAATGTCGTGTGACAGAACACAGCGTCAACATCTCTTTTGTGGGGGAACGTTCTACATAGGCTGATGATGAGCTGCAAAACTGAGCACTCACAGGAGTGATGATTTTCATATCTCCAAGATGTATTCAGGTTCCACAAAGAATGATAGTGTTTTACTGGTACAAAGGATACGGTGTTACTCACTGTCCACTACAAACTAATATTTAAATCAATGATTCCATCATATTATAGGAAAAAGTGTATAAACAGTAGAACTTTTGTAGAATATAATTTTAAATTAAGTGAAGAAAACAAAAACGTACACAACTGACAAGTCCTGCATTTTTATATAGGCCTGCAATTTAGCCTTCTCTATCGAAAACTGTTCTATTTGTTGTTTATTTTTTAAAGAGGACTGAAAATTTAACAAAAGACAAACACACAAACTTGGATTTGAGTAATTAACAGAATCATCACTGTAGCATAAATGTGTCTGTAAGGGAACACCGAAATGACAACTTCACAAATCACACTCAGAAGGGCTGATTTACTTTAATCCGCAGTGTGCTGCGATGTGTTAAATTGCTACAGTGTAAGAAAATAACAGCCCTTCACACTGTGACACACATCACTGTTATTACAGGAGGTTCAGGCTGAACCTGCCGTGTCTGGGAGGAAGAGAATTACCGGGGCTGCTTCTGTAATATCGCCTCCCAATTTGTGTCCCGGAGGAGCACCTGCTCTCCGTTGTTTCCTGAATACTGTATCGCACGTCCATTATGAGAACACGAGTGGAGAGCTTTTCACTGGAAAAGAAGCATTTTAAACTGTTTCTGTTTAAAGTGAAAGATGGTGAAAAGGGTCGATAATTTAGCCGGGCAGTATTTGAACAAGGAAAAACATCCAATCCATCAAAAAGGTATGTGTTGAACAGATATGCAGTTACAGTTTCCAGAGATATGCTGAATGAAAAGGCAAGTGTGACATGTGGCACAGACCTCGAGGACAGAGGCAGAACTTGTACATCGGGGTGTTCGGATTATATCCACTCATTTCACTGGGGTGGCAATTATTATTTCTCATGTTACTCTCGTAACATCATAAATATGTGAGGGGAGCCCAGGCAGTAGTGAGGCCGGTGCTGGCCAAACCTTGGCTCCATCAGTGACAGACAGTCTCAACAAGCCACACTGTAATGATACCGTTAGTCCTGCCTGTAAAAATAATAATGAATCAGTCAGTTTGAAGTCACCTCGAGTCTCTTCGCTGTCATCACCTAAGGATGACGCCTGATTTCCTGGAGCTGCGAACAGGCTGGAACGAAACGGTAGCGCAGAAAACCAGGCCATACTCTTTCAAAGGTGGCTGCAAAAGACTCAAGAGGCATCTGATGGGTGTCCAAATTTGTAGCCAGTTGCCTCCACATACACACCTTCATTCAGCTGCACACAGCTGATAATTATCACCGTTTGCAGAGCTTCTTGCTTGAGCTTGTTTACCAGCAAATAGTTCAGGTTCTACTGAAAAAGCTGAAGGTCATGTGACTGTAACCGTAACCACTGCAAAGCGGTATCTTAATCTTCATGTGAAGACTGAGCAAACGTCAACAGGAAATAGCATCATTTCACAACAATTAGCAGTGTGGCATTTGCTGAGTATCTAACCATCTCTTCCTTCCAAAAAGCAGATTAATTTAGCCTTTTCTGGTAAACCAGCTTCTGCAGGGAAGTTTGCTGAGAACAGTTCAGAATCCAATTTATTGCTCTGAACTTATAGTGTCTTCATATTTTTTTTATCTTACCTGTGCAGAAACTGCTAAATTCTGTGTCTATTACAATGGAATGCACTCCACTGTTGCCATATAACTAAATGCATCAACAAAACAAAACGGTAATTTTCAAAACACATTGATTTTATGCAGCCGGTCAATAGCCCTAATACCGAAATGGAAGAAGGGCTGAAAGAAATGCAAGACCTCATGAAAGCTGTACATGAAACTCAAAGAATGTCCGTTGGTTTCAGTAACAACATCATGACTGCCTGTCCAGATGACAGTGAGTTACAGATGTCAGAAGCAGAATCGCACACAAGATAGTTGGAAAAAGTATGTCTGTTGGAGCCTGGCTTCAGTAAAACACCATATGCTGTGGACATAATGCACAGCGCCTGCAATCCGATATCACTTAAGAAAGCCATTAAGCCAATAGATAGATGGGAAAATGAGTGGAAATTACACCCTAAAAAGTCATAAAAGTGTCAATGCACCATCAGCAGGTGTATTTGCAAATGTATTAATGAACGTAGGAAACCCATTGAGCCAAACTAGCCAACTCAACACAGATTCATATTGATTTGAAATGGATACTACCAGAGGAATGATGTTGTAATTTTCTAATTCCAAGAGAACATAAACTTTTCTGGGGTCTCAAAATAAAAAGGGATATTTGCTTTGGGTGAATCGTGCAGAGATATTTGGCTACATGTGCTTAGGTAAAAGCCCTTGGGGGGAGTGGGAGGGGTGGGTTTGAACTGTGGCCAAGCTCCCTCTAGGGAACAGAGCGTGATGCAACTGATGGATTCCTGAAGAGGCCAGCAGCATCTTTAATCAGCTTGCAAACAATGCAGCGGCAAGCCTTACACCCTGGTGTGCAATACAAACACCATGGAATCGCTGAGCAGCAAGGACACCGGCCCATGACAGCTTACTCTCAGCACATGTTCCCAGGTCCTGTGCTGCATTTTTACAAGGAGCTGAAAGTCTGCAAATATGTCACATTCCTTCCAGGAACAGCAAGCAATAAGCATCTGTGCTTTAAGGAAGAGCAACTCATTGCATAACAGAAGTAAACGCTTCACTACAAAAATGGCAATAAAACTAGGAGGAGGACAAATTTTGTAATTCCATAAAATCTCAAAGTAATTAAATATTTTCAGGTAGTTTGCTTTTTATCCAATGTGACTAACAAATGACTTACAATTGCTAATTACATTGAACCAATTAAATATTTTACAACTGTCACTAATCACAGGTGAAGTGAACATTGTGTACAGTGATTTAACACCCGTGGAGTACCGTAAAGGAAAGACATTTATATTACAGTCACACCCCAGGAAACAGCTATAACGTCATATGCATTAACTCAGTGACCACATCTTTTTGCTTTTTTAAGCACTTTTTATTAATATGAAGAAACCTGAGAAAAATGTACTTCAAAATTAATGCAATTATATACAAGCTGGAAACTAATAAGAAATAAAAAACTTAATGATTCTTTGACCTTTTTCACTTGTATTAAATCTCTATTTTCAAATAATTTTCATAAATCAAATAAAGGTCTCTAATTGTTTCTAGTACAGAAAAATAAAAACAAAAACTAAGAGTTAAGAAATTTGATGCCCATTCATGAAGGGGTGGAGAGTTTTACACAATGATACTGAAGTTCTTCTGTGGTTTTTTTTTTTTTTTTTTTTTTTGGGGGGGGGGGGGGGTGGGGCGGGGTGTGGATGCGGTAGTGTCCCAGAAACGCGTATTATTTAAAATTACGTTTTAAAGCCAAAGCCCAG
>JABJVR010004994.1:0-14046 GCA_025773905.1 Chitala chitala | reverse complement strand
CCCCCGCCCGGGCGCCCGGCCCCCCCCCCCACGGCGGCGCCCACCACGTCGGCGGGGCGAGCAGTTGGGCTGCCAGACGTGGAGCATGGCAAGCCATCTGGTCCGGACTCCTCTCCTTCCAGAACCCTCAGCTTTGTTTTCACCCTTCCGTCCCAAACTACACATAGCCCAGTGAAGCAGAGCTATCGTATTCCCCAAACATACGTGGGCCACAGTCGCCTCCGCAGCATCCTCCTTCCGCTAGCGGCTCGCGCCTCTGACCTCGGCATCTCCGTGCAACAGAACAGAAGAGCGGCAGGGTCCTTTGTGATCCTACCACATGTATTCCTTTCACATTCTGAATAAGGATGTGAACAAATTATCAGAAGAGTTACTATACACGAATAAAAAAAATCCCTGCAAATTTCTGTTTGCATTCACAGGCTAGTGATGCCTGGCAATGCCTATCGACCCAAAAACCAGAGCAGAGAGTAAGACTGAAACCATAACCATAAGCAAGCTCTCACCCCACTTCACACAGCTTCAAAAGCTGTGCTCTGGAGTTTGAGAAGCTCTGAGCAGTCCATCGTTGATAGCATGTAAAACACTGGAAGACATAATCTCCACACCCTAGTACACCACCAATGCATAACTACTGGTTCTGACAAACTCACAGCCCAGTGACCAACAGCATGTAACTGATGGTTTTGACACAAACTTGCACAGATAAAACACGTTGCATTAACTTGCGTTCATGCCCAATTAAACTTAAAATTACTTAACAACAAACACCATTCAGGAACATTCAGCACCCACAAATCTCCATTCAGAAGGGTTATTTTCCTTTGTACTGCCATTTTAATGGCACTGCAGAGACAAAATAACTGTTACAGCAAAAGCAGTCACAGAACAGCAGTCGTTCATTAGCAGGTTCTAAAAGTTTAAAGGGGCCAAAGAAGTGAGAAATAAGGCAGGGTGCTACCGAATGGCAGAATAGTGACTGAAAACAAACCATTCATTACCAGAAACGCGACAGCTGATGTGAGCAGCCTGTCCTTCAGTCAGAATTTAAACAATACCACAGGGGGAAAGGCACCATTCTCCTCCATAAACAGCCAGCTCTAAGAAGCATGAGGCAGCTCATCTAAGAAAGTCACTTTAAACGACTGGAATTCAGTTAGACTTTCAGAGGGAACAAAGTGCTTTCATATCGTATCTGAAAATCACTGACGTCCGTCGACAGACTTGCAAACGCAGGAAATGTCTAATAAGAGAAATTTATGGCATTTTGAGCTCTTTGTTTATGCTATCCAAGGGTTTTGGTGTCGGTGTACAAAAGTAACGTAAACAGGCTCTCAACCCGTACGGCCCAATAAATAATGGAAAAAAAACTATAATTACAAGAACCTTAACAGGAAAAAAGCCCAACTTGCAAAGGGCGACTGTTTACGTTTCGGCTTTTGTTTGAAAACATTTCATCTCACGTCCGTCACTAATGACCCTTCCTGTGTTGCAAGACTGCATCCTGAAGATGTATCTCCCAGCGTGGGGAAATAAATAAATATGTTAGTAAATAAATAAATAAATAAATAAATAAGTTGTTCCAAGAAAGCTACTTGGACAGTGACTCGGAGCCAAGGCCTGATCCCAGTGCGCTTACAGGCAGACGAAGTTAACTTTCCCAAGCCGATGTCAGGGAAAGACGGGCCTCTGTTTAGGAGAGACTTTTCATCTGCCACGCACAGCTCCCTTCGGCTGCTTTAATGTGACTGCGGCGCGCCAGGCGTGTAAACAGGTTACTATAAATACGAGAGAACACACTTCCTGCTCGGGCACCGTCATCACCAAGCATGTCACGGACACGCTGACTGCCTTTCTTCTTGCCTGCGACGCTGCTGCTACTACAACGAGTCGTGAACATGCTGTTTTTCATCCTCTGCCACTGCCACCTGTGGCCACCCCCCAACACGCATGCATACAAACAGATAAACACACAAACAGACATGCACAAACACGCCTATACAGACACGCACACACACACGCACAAGCGCAAAAACCTTCATGCATACACTCTCAGATACAAGTGCAGAAAAACACCCATGCACGTGCACGCGCGCGCACACGCACAAACACACTCACACACACATGTCTCCCAGTGTGGCTGTGACACCAGAGGAGGGCAGGAGTAATGACGATGGCAGCTGTGTGTGCGTGTTTTGTGTTAATCCAAATTGCAGATCAGCCTGTCACCCTGGGATCCTGCCTCACTACATCAGGACTGTGTGTGTCACCTCCCAAACATCAATTCAATCAACTGTCCCAGGGAAAATAATGACAACTAATAATAATAATAATAGTTTATTATTATTATTATTATTATTATTAGTAGTAGTAGTAGTAGTAGTAGTAGTAGTAGTAGTAGTAGTTGTGCCAGTAGCACCGGTAGCAATAGTAGTGCTAACATGACAAATGTTGTTGTTTTGGGTAGGTCCAGTTATGCATGGTTAGCAGCTGCACACTGTGTATACACAGGTGTATGAATTACAACAGTATGTGTCAGAGGCTGTAGCTCCTTCTCTGTCACCCACTTACACATGCTCAGATGTCTTAAGACACTACCGTTCAAAACATGTCAATCGACACCATGTGCCAAATCAGATGATTATGGCCCCAGAAAAACTTCTGATGAAAACACTGGGTGGAAAAAGCCAGTTCAAATGTCTTGCTGGAGAAGTGCGACACCAGAGAAGAGCGCCGTGCCCGTGTGTGGCCAAGAGGGTCGCTGCACCTCCATGTGGTGTGTGCCTGATTGCCCTCTACCCCGCACCCCCTGTCCGAGTCCCTCCAACAGCAGCAGCCCAGGCTGCCCCCAGCCTTCAAAGGCACAATGTTAACAAGTGTGTCTCGTGACCTAAGCTGTGCACGGAGTTGGCGTCCTGTAAACGTCACACGTCAGATGGCCCATGAATCCTCCATACTTCTGACAACCTGCCAGAATGACTCTAACTTAGACTGACCACCTACACACTCACACATACCTGGCCCTGACTTCACCTGGTGCTTTTAAAGCCAGAGTTAAGATAAGAGCCTGACAGAACAGTTAAAGTGAACTCTGATCCAATTTTACATTCTCTTTATGTGTGTTGTCTAAAGCCCACAGAACTGCAGGTTATGGAAAGAGTTCACTTATACATGCCTTGTATTAGCAGGAAGAATATGTCATAGCCAAAAATATTATGCTGACATGTCTAATGTGAATTTAAATTTGCTCATGTCCCTTTGATAGCTGCATTGATAATGGCAATATACTGTATGACAATCAGAGCAAACAGGCATGTTAGACGCATGTTAGAAGCATGTGAAAGTTTCTAGTCTCACAAACGTCCACCTCTGTTCTCAGCACCATATCATCAAACTGCATCCATTCATTCTGCAAAACACCGTTAGCTTATTGTGTAAGAATAGTCTCAATTATTTTGTCCCTTAGTGTCCATACGAACAGTAGCACTAAAGCAACAAGTACTGTACAAGCCAAGAATTTTGTAATGAAAAGGTTGCTTGTTCACATGAGCAAGCTTGCTGTTCCAGCTTTAGCCAAAGTACTTAGTTTGACTTATTTGAGCAAATACTCAGCTCTTTACAGTGTACTGTTTGTAAGCAGTAGCGGATTAAATTGCATGCTAAGTAATTAAAAAACAGTAATAATAAGCCATGGCACCCACCAGTGTACACAAAAAAGTCTCTAAAGTCAAACAAATGTGAAATTCTCTAGTCTCCCTTGAAAACCATACACTAAGTCTATGCAGAGTGATGTTGCATGCATAAGAATTTCATGAAATATCAAAAATTTTTAAATTAGTACTTTCAAGAAATAAAACATCTCCTCTCACATTTGCTTATGTAATAAACTATAATTTACAGTAACTTTGTTTTATTTTCCAGTTAATGAAACGTAATGTATAATTTGAAATGTAATTTCAGATGGCTTCCTGCAAGGCAATGCTGAAACAGCAGAAAGCAGGCAGCGACTCGCTGCCTATACGAGGAACGGCGAGGCCGCTTGTTAAACTTGACAGTATACCATCAGGAGAAGGCAGTCAAGAGTCACGGTCTTCGGCTACCGCTGCTTCAGACAGGCAGCACGTCATGTTGCCCATGGGCAGAACGTTTAACAGTGATGAGATCCCAATACACACGCGCGCGCGCGCACCCGCACACGCGCGCACACACACACACACACACACACACACACACACACACACAGTGATACCCAGATTACGTTTGCATATACTTCTGTTCCAGACAAGTTTTATTAACCAATTACATGCAAGCAGGCAGGCAGAAACCTTACCTGTTTGGTCATAGAGTCGATCAGTCTGACATAAAAATCCTGCTCTGTCCGGATGCCTGCAAAGGGAAGACATGAGAGCAGTGAGCGCTGGGAGTGAAGTAGGGTCAGACAATCTTCAACTAGTAACAGTGTCCATAGGGAGTGTATAAACATGAACGCATGCACTCACGCACACCTTCACGCACATACGCAGACGTGCACACAACGGGTTCTCAAAGAGCATGCATAAACATCACACAGCTTCCAACAATGAATGATGTGTACACTAGCGAAGATTTCAAAACTCTAATGACAGTGGCGCATTGGCAAACTTTTCATTGTAGAGGAGATATACGATTTTGCTCAAAGAGAACTAAAATAAATAAGTTGTTTATTTCTTGTGAATTATTCTTTTAGGGCTAACAACATTAAATATGGTTATGCATGAAAAAAACATCAATAATAATAATATAGTTTATTGCCCAAGGATTTTTAATTACAACTGTTACCGCACTTCATTTCCACGTGTCGTACATCTTACTACTTTACATACGGTTCATTAACGCGCTTATATACGACTTCGTTCTGTTTAAATATTATTGTCATACAGCATTTTAAAATCTAAAAATATTCCTGAAACACCTTTACTTTGAGATGGACAGCTGGTAGATTTTCTAGCGCGACCGTCCCGTATTTTTATATCTGACTTCTGTCATGTTTCCAAAGCTGTTTACATCAAAACGGTGCGTCGCTCATCTGTGCTACAGCAGGCCACAAAACAGCTCTTCAAGTAAATTGCCTGATTCTGAAATGTTCCAGCTATTTGCCTGTAATGAATAGCTACAATAACAATCGGGAACTTAAGACAACCTAAGACGTCTTAAAATAATCAGCCAAGCAAAACAGTACCGTTGAACAAGAGATAATAAACTAGTAAAGGCAATCATCACATAAAACTATATAGCATGTGGCTACGTGGAATAGAGTACGAGGCTGAATACACTGGAATTATAATAATCTGTGTGATTATTAAGACTGTTAGCCGTCCAACTCTTTCTCGCTCTCTCTCTCTTTCTCCCTCTCTCTCTTTCTCTCTGTGTGTATGGGGGGGCGAGGGTGTGTCTTCCATTTTCTTTGTAATTTGCTGTTATTTTTTGTTGGAACGCTTTATTTACTTCATATTCAAGAATAAAAAAACGGGAATAAAGAACAGTATTTAGGGAATACTGGTAATAAACTAAAATTAATATATTAAAATATTTTTGAAAGCCACAGTTTGATAAACTAATATTTATGTTAAAGCATAATTTTTAGCAGGATTATAAATTATTAAAGAAAATTGTATCGACAAACTATTCCAGCTCTAGGCGTACCAGAATGCATTTTAACAGGCCTACTCACGAGTAAAGATAAATACATGTGGCATGGAGTGATTAACGTCACACGTGCACACGCGTACATAACCTCAACAACTTTAAGAAAAAACGCATAACATCCAGTTTAAATCATGCAGCACCTACCATTGCTATATAAAAGTTGTAGCCTGTAATGTATTCCGTTATTTGTCTTCTCGCCGTTGATTTCCTGCACAGACAAATACGGTTGTAATTAAGAGAGCTTGTAGCCTACAGAATTTTGTCTAAGTGTCACAATGATCCTCATGGTCACAGCAAGGCTCTGGTCTAAAAATTTGTTTTAGTGTACAATGTGGAAATATAAGTGAACTAAGCGGGGTCCTCAACCGAGAGGAAATAAGAGGGAAAATATTGTCTAGTACTTCTCTGACAATTAATAGGCGCTGACAATTACGTTAAAATTTAACTAGCTAGTAAGTACATTGTGCAAAAACCAAAGACAGCGATGCAACATATTATGTGCATAATAAATAATGTATCCAGTTTTAAACAGTAGCTTTTTCACGGCAGCATGGCAGGTTAAAACGCGCTTTATAAGAATAAACTAATAAACTAATTCATTCATTAACAAGAATAAGAAAAATGATATATAGTAAACCACTGAACTTTGGGTAATCATAGCCACAATAAGATTTGTCATTCAGATTTTGTAAAGCAAATCATTTCTTTACATTCTAGCACACACTTATGTTTAAATCTGGTTAATATTTTTAAGATTGTTAATTAAATAAATAAAGCGACATACTTTTTGCAGAAACCGCAAATAAAATATCGATGCCAGTATTGAAGCCTACACACAGTATAGGAGTTCCTATCTCATACGTTCCTGAATTCATATTCTAAGATATTGTTACTAAAGAAATTATTTTCGAAATTAAAGATTATTTAATTGTTTTCAAAATTTCAACATTACTGTCCTTGTGGAAGAACTAAATCTGGGCTCAAATTTTTTTACATTGTAAATCCAAATATTTAATAAACATGAAATTTTGTTCGGCCACCAAAAATATAAATAAATGAATAAACACAAAATACTAAATCAATTGTTTTAAAAAATTAAACATTATATACTCATAATTTTACTCCACTGAACACAAAATGAATTTGGAAAGGCTCTTGCCATAAAAAATTTTAAATAAAAAAATGAAACTATACAGTTGAAAAGCGTTAAAATTACGCAACTTACCTTTTCTTTTTCGACAAAGCCAACAAAAGACGTCCTTTCAATTTCCACTGGCTGTCCTTGTCTGTCGTATAAAGCCAAAACGAAGTGAAAGAAGTTTGATTTCCGAAGGTTGGAGGGGGGTTGCTTTTCGAAGTGCGCCCGGGCGAGACCCACTCCACTGCAGACGAATACGGGATGATCCATCAGTTTTAAATCACCAATACATTACTAAATTGACAGACCACTTTTTTTGTTTATTGTAGCACCATAATTGTTGCGTAAATGCTGCGAAAATTGGCCTGTGTAATAGTTCTGTAAATTATAGAACCATAATTTGTGTAAAAATATATAGGAAAAAAGTCTTCAGATTAAATTATTTAATCTTCTGTGCATTGTTTTTATCTTGTTTTACTAAAGTGTGAAAATGCAGAACTGCGGCTATGATGCGGCTAGTAATTTAAACAATGAGAAAAGTCTGTTTCTTCCCCAAAGTTTTGCTTTTACCGTATTTTCGATTGTGTCTAACTCTTCCGTAGTATTACGAAATATTTGAACATGCTGAATATTATATAAATCAAAACGGTTTTTTACAATTTTATAACAATTAACGTTATAAAACTTTCAACTGACAATATATTTTATTATAGTGATTTTCCTGTTATGGTTTGGTACCTTTCGTGACCTCGTTATGCACGCTGCTTTTCCAGCTAAAAAACTGGAACGATACAGATGCACACACAAGTGGACTACTTTCCGCTGGGCTACTTGACTGCAATCCGCGAAAGGCAGAGCGCGCATCGCGAAACGTCGACACGCTTAACGTAAGCATCTCAGAGAGCTAGAATAATAAATATAGGGTATGTATGCAATACGGTAACCTACTCTGTGTAATTGCGGTTCCCTCGGTAAACCTAAGCGGTAAAAATTAACTTCTGCAAAGATCCGTCGGCATCCTGCCGGAGACCTAGCTCGCAGCAGGGATGCTGCTTGCGGGTCTTACCTTTGGGCGGCCGTGTTAGCATCCAGAACACCGGCCCCTTGCATCCACGTTCGAACGGCGTTCATCCCGGACACGATGGGCTCCTCTTTCATGCTACTCCCACTTCGCTGAATATTGTCCTGAAGCCCAAACATTAAAACTGACGCTGCCAGATTCCTTCGCTTTCCTTGGTTATATTCTGTCAGACCACTTTCTCCTTATCGCCGGTAAGTGGCTTGCTGCTTTTCGTCCGCGTCCGGGCTTGCGTCTTAGCCGAGATGCGTGTCAAAGTTGTTTCTTGCTTTCCAAAGAAATAAAAAATAACAAGAAAAATAAAGTCTATCGAAAACCGAGCAATGGAAATCCAGGTTACGCTGCGCGAACCAAAATAACTCCGAGGAAGAATATAAATGTATTGGCGGAGAGCACAAGTGAGAAACGATCCACTTAACTTTGCCTATTTCCCTTCTTTATTACAGCGGCACTTGACAGCAGACCTCTGATGTCAATGTAAGAAATAACGGGACCAACTTGATCTTCCAGACTGAGAGCAACCAAGTGTCACCATTCTCGCACAAGTTTTTTTCTTATTTCTTCCTTTTTGCAACAACGTCTTTCTCCTTTAAAAGCATATTAATTCGAAATAAAGAATTGGCGGACCCCTGCGAGTGGGTGTCCCGTGTTATTCTCCGTGTTCAATTTGGAGTGATTTGTGTCCCTTCCCTAAGGAATCTGATTTGACTGCACTGAGAGCTAAACACGAGAACACTAACCCCAAAGGAAAGAGGGAGTAACTACGCGGAAAAGGCCGCCCCCAAACAAAGGCTGGCCTTCATTACCGCTAGCAGTGCTCCAACCACGGCTTCAATCGGCTCATTATGTATTTCTGTCCGTCCCCTTTATTATACATGCAGCGTCATCTCAAAAGTCGAGCAGCGGCCGAAAGAGAATTACTTAAACCAGATGTTAGAAACGGTCGCACACCTGACGCAAACCGATGCCAAAATATTCCGTACTGCATTACAATTTGTCAAAATTATTGGCAATTGTTAAAGTCGAACTTGAAACTATATTCTGCAGATGTTTTTTTTTTCTACACTAATGTCAAGTCGAAAGGAAGCGTAAGCGATCTGACAAAAGTGTCCATCGACATTTGTTCTAATTTTTAACCATGTTGCTTTCATGTCTTCAGTCCTCGGTTTAAATGGAATATTAAGTGTTACAAGGCTCGTATGTACATATTTAAGATGTGTACTATATTTTTATTTTGTCCACAAAAGAAAAAAAAAACGTACCACGATTTATAGAAAGACGTTTTGTGTTTAACAAGAAAGGTTTTTGGTAAAGATCAAGAAATTTAAGAAATACAGTTTTTATTTTTCTTTTGCTAATTGATATATATTTTAATAGAGAATGACTGAGAATGAATGAATGAGGGAATAAATATGCAAATTAAATGTAATCGATTTTAAATACTAAATGAAACATTTTACAAAAGTTTAGGTCAATGTAGACCAAAAACATAATTTACAATCTTATTTAAATTTAATTATCTGTATCATCTAACCATCTAAGTCGAACTTGAATCTGAGTTGAGATAATAATTAGTAATAGTAGTATCAGTAGTAGTATTAGTAATAGTATTATTTTGTATTATTTTGACAAAGTACGTGGTTAAGAGATTAGGCTATTCATACAAAATGCATTCATGTCTTTGATCGTTTTACGAAAGCATCCTCTTACTGTTAATACAGTTTACGAGAACAATCACAATAATAATAACGCACAACACAGACGCAGTGCGACCGATTAGTAGTGTATACCGACTGTAATCTTTTAAGTAAAATTATAAATTAGTACAACAGGGAGCACATAAGCTCATGAATAAAAATGTACGTTACGTATATTGTTCTTTAGATATAACTCAGAAATAATAGGCGTTAAATTATAGCGTATGTTCAAAACAGATTTGTGTGCATTCTTTCATTGGTCTAATTTCGACATTTTACGAATAACCTATTCATAAACTGTTGGGATTTTTTTCTTTGCGGACTGTGGACAATTCACAATATAAATACTCAAAATGCATCCGATATCCAGTTTTATCTGAACGCAGAGTGCCTATTGGAGAGCTGCCTCTGACAAGCAGCCGCATTTTCACCAGCACGTGCAGACGGAGGCCAGATGAACAGCGCGTTTACTTTAACCGGAGATAAATGGACAGTGGCCAAATTAATTCTGATTGGCTTCTGGAAAATTACAGATGTTAAATATGTGAACTGTAAAAATGTAAATGATTTCAATATAAAACTAATGGCAGTATACTCAGGAATACTAGTCGAATGATGTTCTTTTATGTGTAGCCTAGTCGCCGTGTTTGTTTTATTGTATTTTGTTCACGTCTCTCTCCGTGCTTTTGTGCTATGAAACAGTTTACGAAAAGCCTTGTAGGCTAATATACAAATCTGTAGAACGGAGTTCAGCATAAAGACGAACCGCTGTATTTGTGTACAAACAAGTACTTCAGTGCGTGACAGTATCCCGCGTTACTGTCCAAATGGTTTAAATAGAGTATCAGTCCTGTTGACATGTACAGATTTACTCAGCCTTTATCTAAGGCACTGTCGGTAAACCTGCTCCGGAGAAGCATCAGGGAGCTGTAGGCTATACATTTATAGTATTGCAGTAAGATCCTGGCGAACGCTTAGAAGAACAATACTTGCCTTCCTCATGAGTATCTCACGTAGTGATCCATGAATCCAGGTTAGAAAAAATACATACAATCTGTTTGTTTAAAGCAGTTCAGTGCTTTTCTCTTAACCATTAAGGTTTCACTCTCCAAACTGTTTTACACCGTAAAGTATAATTATGCTGTTTTGTATTGTACTGTATTATTATTATTGACCAACGGAATCAGCCAACATGTTTCAGATAGTAAATGTGCCAAAACAAAAGATGAAAAATTATTCTCAGTTGTAAATAATAGTGTGAAAAGTTCAAATTATTTCTGATGGTGGGTCGGGACTGGCCACAGCGTCCGAAATGACTAATTTTTAAATGTGGATTATCCAAATGGGAATATGTTGAGCAATCTCTTCATATTTTTCACCGACAACTGGACGGGCCTTATGGGCTAAACTTCGTGTAAACCAGAATTCATTTTTAATTTAAAATTTTATTTATTTTATTTATTTCCTCAGAAGAATCAAAAGGGGAATGTGTTAAACACTGTGCAAAGTCAGCTCGCGTGCCTGTATGCACTGCCAAAACTTAAACGAATGTGAGATTTATAACCATAATAATTCATATAGTTCATTGATATGTTGACTTACTACAAAATAATTACGCACCATTTACGTTTTTCCAAGCAACTTTGATCAGTTCTACTATCGTTTACTATTCAGAGACACGGCCAGTAATTTTATTTATGATCTTTCTAATTAACCCTTGCTGTAAATTACATAGTTTTAAAATTAGCTCTCGTTTAAACTAAACTTGGAATTAAATAACCGAAGATATGATATTACTTTTACATGCATTAATAAAATCCTGATATCAGTTGGAGAATCATTAAACGGTGTTTCATTCTACAAATGCAAAACAAACCCTAAAGTTTTCAGGTCATAACTTTGTGTCCACCAACATGTCAAGAGGCGTTTATATGTTTTATTTTTGCCAAAAAGCTTCCTTATACATAAAATATTGCTTTTACATAGATTATTTTGTAAAAGGCATTACTAGAAATTTTAATTTGCTGTTTTAGTCTGGAAATTTTTAATTTTACTAATTTGATTTACTTTCAGAATCATATTTTATTTAAATATCTTGTTTTCTAGTTATTCTTCTATAGTGCGTTTTATTGCTGTCACCACTGATTAAAAGAAAATAAACTCCCTTGTTTTATATGAATATGAAATAGACGATATGTTATTGTATCATATTTCAGTTAATTTTTTCATATCATTAACAGAATGAATACAAAGAGTGCACAATTCGTAGTTTGATATGAGATAACAGCTATCCATATTTGTCCTCAGATTATGTAAAACATGGCCGGGTTATTTATAAACACGAAACACTCAAGGGTATGTTGTACCTCTCCACACTGCTTCTACTGAGTGTAACTGCGAGACAACAGCGTCATCTTGCGGTTAAGTAAAGGCAACTGTGTAAATAAATTCAGATATTTGAGATTAGCACTGGTTTTAACGGTGAAACGAGAGTGTTAAGTGCATCTTAAATTATGAAATCATTCAGACAGTCTAAAACAATATGTAATATAAATAACTAATTAGACAATGGATAAATTAAAAATACAGACTGAATAAAATCGCCGCTTTAGAACACAAAAAGGGAAACAATTCTAATTGTTTTTTGTATTGCGCAATGCAATACAACATGAATATATGAATATGAGCATAAAAATACAAAATTTAATCGAAATTGTCATATGTCAATAAAATTATTATATTTCATTGAACGTCTGTGTTGCAAAATGGATTAATTAGGAAGGTCCTAAATTTATATATAAATGGTTGTTTGAACAATTTAAACAGAACTATATAAAGATGTATAAAGATAAACAATGGTCGTTAAGTTGTTTATAATGAAGAATGCTTCAACTAACACAGGATCTCAATACTATCAACTTTTTAAATGTAGCAACAGGTGTGGTGATTAAACACATCGTAAACACACAAAAGTTATTTATTTATAATAGTAATTAAAATACAGGCATAACATTTTAAAACATACATCAGTAACATAACAAATAGATTTTTGGAGCATTTGTAAAATCATGCAGAATTGCCTTTCTCTTCCTTTGACGTGTGACAGAGACCAAATGGCTGTGCATGATGGCTGTGCATGATAGTATATAATTTAAGTGACCCTTTTACACCCAAAATGGCTAAAATCAGGTTATAAATTGGCTCTGATCTAAAACCCTGTGCAGCAAAGTACTTGTAAGAGATGTGAACATGTTGCCATGTGAATCCCTCGGTAATCAGGACAACAACACAATTAGTCCCCCAAGCAAGGGACTCAGGTCTTTAGGTCAGTGAGCTAATTGTCTTATCTGGTAAGTCTGTGTGGCCTGCAGAGGTTGTGAGTTTCATCCCTGGGTTGCCCCCATAACAGCTATACCCCACAAAAACACCTGACCAAAATGTGTCGCTTACCTTTGCAAAAGAAATAGAGTTGTCTTAAGAAACCAGTGGGAGAGGCCCTTTGCCATATAGTAGCCCCTTTGAGTGATATCATGCTCAATCCTAAAAGTTACACCAGCACAGAACCTTTTGACAGAAAATTCCAGGTGCTCAGGTGAGTCCGTCTATGAATGAATGCCAATGTTGCATTCTGTAGCTGGTGATACTGATCAGCAGCCACATCTGGGACAGGAAGGGAATCTGAGCACTCTGAAGCCACCCCTTTATCACCTTTGGCTAGGTCAGAACGAACTGTAGATCTAGAGTCCTGTTCAGATGCACAAGGTGTCAAGAGACACATCACTGCCTCACAAAAAAACATGTCTGACAGTCTCAGCATCTGAACAGTCGAGTCTGGGGCAGCCTGGATGCCTACTGAGCTTGTCTATACAGGACATCCCAGTCTGGCAATGTACCATGAACGCATTGCCAGGTCAAGTCCTGCAACCAGTGATACAAGCACTTGGGCTGAACCCTGGTCCATAAGTCCTTCTCCAGGCTTAAAAGCTTTTCTCCGCCCTAGCATGGCCTTATACAAGACATGAAGCTTAAGGAGGGCTTTGAGTATTACTGTATTATGCAGTTTGTAATAGCCTATGATCACATCAAGCTGGTGACACTAGTGAACACACTCCACACCCACGGCAGCCAGCCAGTTCTTGTTTGTCAAAGGCTTGTACACAAAATGGAACATTACTACACACACAGTTTGGAGTAACTAAACTGGCATGTACACTACCCATCAAAAGTTTGGACACATCTTCTCCTTCAGTGGTTTTATTTTTTTTTTTCAACATTGTACATTAATACTGAAGACATCCAAACTATGAAAGGACATGTATGCAATTATGTTGTAAGCAAAAAAGTGTTAAACAGCCCTGAATATGTTTTATATTTTAGATTGTCCAAAGTGGCTACATTTAGCTTTGATGGCAGCTTGGCACACTCATGGCATTCTGTCATCAGGTTCA
>JABJVR010004992.1:0-14047 GCA_025773905.1 Chitala chitala | reverse complement strand
TAGCTCATGGTTGTATGTGGTTTGGCCTTGTTATGCCTAGTAGCTGTATTTTCTGTGCAACTCTTGTTTATTGTATTGAAAGCCCTTTGCACATTAGACTCAACCTTTGCCTCCTTGCCTCCTCTGTGGGAAGCGTGACATTGGTATTGCATGTGATTTTGGTACCTTATAGCAAAACACTTCTTTCTTCTCATTCTTCCATGAAGCATGTATCTTTACAAGCTATCTTGGTGCAAGCCACTTACATCCACAAAACAGTAGCAACCATATAAAGCCAGATACAAAGATGTTTCTCATAAAGAAACACCTTACCTGAAACAAGTAGTTAATCATTCTATAAAGACCAGGCTGTCAAAGCACATTACTGGCCTGAGTGGTGCTGGTTATATTTTCCACCAATTCATTCATTTTAATTTGATCACTATCATATTTAAATATCAATTACATCCTTGCCTCTTTCCAGGTTTCCTGATCATTTGCATCTGTCTGCACATAACTGCCTTAACCAGTAGCGAAATAAGAGCAAAAAATGTATGGATAATTTTGCAAATTCAAACCATCAATCATTAATTGTATTCAAATTGTAATTCATGAAAAGCAGAAATAAATGCTAGAATGCTTAACCTGGAGCAGAGACTTAAATTATCATCTAGAAGAAATTATTTAAAAAATCTGAAATATACCACAACTGCAAAATTATCAGAAGCAACATCAGCAAGTCTTCATCTTGCTTTTAAATTTTTTTTTATAGATTAAAATTTTTAGAATTTCTGGACTGACACAGTAATTTTACAAAAAGGTTAATAATTAATGTACAATTGACATTACGGTTCAATTAACAGCAGAGATTGGTAGAAACAAAATTCTGCACTCACTGTGGCCCTCTAGGACTGTGCTTTGACACCCCCGATATAGACCAATGTGCTCTCCTTTAGAACCCAGTGATCTGTCTGCCTATAATGATGTAGGCCTAATGATCTTCACCAGAGGTATCAGAAAACAAGATATGGATTAAATGTGGTTGGACATTGAATTCTGGCAAATATGGCATTCCTAGGACAGCTGCCCATGTTGTTACAGCCTTTCCGCACTTGTGTACACTTCTTATTATCATATAAATGGCAAAAAACAGACCGTTGCACCATATATCAGTCAGTCATCTTGTACACCACGTATTCCCGGTGAGGGTCGTGGAGAAGCCTGGAGCCCATCCGAGAACACATAGGGCGCAGGGCAGGGGACACCCAGGGCAGGGCGCCAACCCACCACAGGGCACAGGGCAGGGGACACCCAGGGCAGGGCGCCAACCCACCATAGTGCACCATATATCCATCCATCCATTATCTTAACCGCTTATTCCTGGTGCGGGTCGCGGGGAAACCTGGAGCCCATCCCAGAGCACATAGGGCGCAGGGCAGGGGACACCCAGGGCAGGGCGCCAACACACCATAGTGCACCATATATGTTCTGAAAAAATCACTGCATAATGCAGCAGTTAATTTTTAACAATTTATACAAATTCTACAACATTCCACAACCAGGCAGATACATATACCTTTTTTAACATTTAGCGTGCACACCACAAGGGTAACTGGAAAGAAGTTTTTGGCAATTTATAGCAGGTTCTTTCTAACATAGAAAAGAGTAAAGTTTTATACCCAACAATACAATTATTCACAACGCAGGAGAAAGTTTCTGAGATTGATTTACTTAAATAATAAAACAGGGCTCATTATGCAAGACATTCCAATAAGAGAAAAGAGACGTTACCAAACAAAAGAGTAATGCACTTCACATAGGCAATAGGGTGCATGATCAAGATGTAATCAAGACTTAATTAAAGTGAAGTGGGTACACATGTTTGGTCAGTAACCTGTTTTTCACATAACAATTTAACTATTGGCTAACACCCAACCATCTGCATATACATTAATATCAGTTTTAGCTCCCCAACCCCTGACAATTTTACCTCCACATCCTGTTTTGGGTCTAATAAAAAATTAACAGCTGTGTCTGCTGGTGTCATTTTTACACTGTTGGCTCAAAACTGATAAGAAAATAATGACATCTCACAACATTGGGAGATTCTACTTATTTATAAGAGTACATAAGCACATATTTGGGACTATTGGCTAATAGATAATAAACAAGAACAACTGACCTTAGAAGAATTATTTGATAATCGTGTCAAAATTGTTCCCCTGTATCTTCAAGACCTAGCAATTTTTGTTATCCCTAAGAAAATTAATTGTGTTCACTGGACCAAGAAACCGCACCCACAGTCGATCCGTCATGCATTACGTTTACAGTGGACTTAAGTCATTTTATATAACTGGAGTTTTTTTTCAGGATGTTAAGCATTATCTGTTTTTTTCTGTTTCAGAGTTATCCCATGTCAGTAGAGCTGCACAGTTTATGCATACCATTTACTGTATACATATTGTGTAGCTGTACTCAAATATGGAGAATAAAATAGTGGTCCTTATTATGCAGGTTCATAAAAATGACTGCAATTGCTACAAACTGAGTCATAACATTGATTGAATGATCATGAGTATCTGTTGAAAAATATATAAGCACATACAGTGGGATCCAAAAGTTGAAATGCTTCTGTTTTGCATTTTTTTCTAATTTCATGATAAATCCTTCATTAAAAATCATGCTATCAAAAGAACATAACGTATATATGAGCAAAAAGCACATTAATTGTTTTGGTTGGATGTTTCCACACTGTTCTTTGAGAAGTAACTACAAATCAGTGAGAAATGAAAGGAAAAACCTGAACAAATGAAAGGAGAAACATAAAAAATGGAGATGCTTCCACACAGACGCACTGCATAGTGCGACTGAGCAGTGAACATCCAGCCAGGCTCTGTGGTGTACTGTATACTATACAAATGTTGAGAATGTCAATGCAAGACATGATCAGACTGTCAACAAGAACAGCCTGTGGATAATTACTTTGTCTTGGCTTTTCCTTTAATTTTCCACCCATCTATATATCAGCTATTCTGTTACAGGGAGGCACTGAAACACCTACTCTCACTAATCATTAGCTGTAATCATTCTGCTGACATTTTCTTGTGGTCAGAGGTTAATAAGCAGGAAAACACAGAAACTTTTAATCATTTAGAATCAGAAATGTGTAACTCTGATCAGTCACAAACTGGTTAGCATTCATAGCATAATAATGGGTCACACGGTGGGTTGCACTCTGTCCTAACACATCCAAAATCACAGGTCATAATATGATCCTTGGCTAGGGTCCTCCTTTTTGACATTGTGTCCTCCATCCAGTAGGCGTTGCCCTAAAATGTAAAAATATCTGGCTTTCTCAGTTTCATCAATCATTGACTTGGCCATGTTGTTGGCTGTAGTTGCACACAATCATCTCTATGTTTTAATGGTAAACGGGAAATCTGAGACTCGAGCCGCTTGACTGCACGACACGTTCAGTGTGTTAATTAGTATGACCCTGTTTTAATAAATCAACACAGCGACACACACGTGACACATCACCAGTTTTGTGTTCTGTTATTTGTTATTCAAATATATATGTAAGCCTATATACAAAGCCTTACAAAGGAGAACAAAGAACAGAATTTATTCTGTTTGTTTAACATATATTTTGTCCTCCTTTTTGACCTTTGTTGTCCTCCTTTGAATATGCAGGTATCTGGCAACCCTATCCTTGGCACTGCATGGACATTGCAGGTTTCCCCATGTATGCATATATGCATACAGTTGATGGTGTATTCAGACTGAACACATTTTGCATTTTGCCCACAGTGGGCTCCCGACTTCCTGAGACTTTGGTTGCTGTTTATCAATAGCTATGTGCACAGTTATAAAAACCTCGGGATTGTAACATAGGAAGTATATGAAGTGCCACATGAGCTAAACACACTTGCTGCATGTACCGATTTACCCAAGCTAAACCAGAGTTTGTTTTTGCAGCCCATGAGTGGCGGTGGCTTTGCAAGTGTGTTGTAGTTCTTACTGTTATTTTTGGGCTACAAACAGCATAATTACACTAAAAGTACACACATCATACATATAAATTTGTGATATGGCCATCAAACTTTATGCAATTGAGTGTCTTTGGTCAAGCTGTAAACGGTACTACAAAGCAAGCGAAGTACAAAACTGACACGATAAATTGTAAAACCACAAGACGTGCAAAAATGAAATAATAATTCTGATGGCCCAATGCAAATTGGTTGCCCAACACTTCCAGTTTATACTAACGTAATACAATTAAGAACTCGAGGCCAGCTACCGTAGTGGTCAGGTTAACTCTTCTAGGTTTTGGGACAATACCCAAAATGGCGTACAATTAAAAGGGAGCGTTAGGCCCGCCTACAGTTTGGGACACAAGTCGGAGTCTCGTGTGAAAAACGTCATATTTTAGCGACCGTATTTCTAATCTCCTTGGTTACACAAATCCCGAAACCTAATATCCGATCTAATTTAACATTTTCCTACGGTGTTTCATTACATTTTTGTCTCTAACGTTTTGATTTTCTTTTCGTTAAGAAGGGCTGTCATGAGTTTAGAAGACAAGAATGATGACGCTGACCCCTCTTTACGAGATATTGCCAGAGACATTGAAAGAAAGTCGGAGAACGTTGTGCATGAGGTTCTGTTAAAATTACAAGGTTGTTTTCCGTAACGTTCGTTGTAACAATAAACGTTTACATTTTGAACCAGTGCTGTTTGTATCGTGTGAATTGTGCTACTGATGACTGCCTTGTCTCCCCTTGAAGATGTTATAAATAGGAAATCTGTTGGAGACAGGAGAGAACTGAGGAAACTCAAGGAAGAGCTGTACAACACGAACATACTTCAGTTTTGTTCGGATGCCCTTAAAAACAACTATAAATTAGTACGGGGCGGTTATCAAACCGCTGCGCAGATGGCAGAAATAGTGAGGTAAGACAAACATTTGTTTATTCTAAAGTCACAATGAAATATATCCATAATTGCAACTAAAGAACGTCTTAAATTCTAAACATTTATGTTGTAAAAACAAACACGCTAGAATGTTACGATGCTGATTAAAATGGATACATAATGTCCATGTTTTGTTCATTTTGTTTTCCTGTCTTTGAAATGTGTTTATTAAGTGTGAGAGTTTTTTTCTGTCTAAGTAATGCACCATTTAACAAGAACATGTATCAGCAATTTTATGTCATTGCCTGAATCGAACTGAGCCTTTAATTCAGTGTATTGCAATAAACGTTCCCGCGGGTTTTTTGTGTAGTTAAGTAACATTACTTCTCTTTTCAGCTCATGCTGTGTCGGGCTAGATGTAGTTAAAAACAAGGAAAAGTTTTATAGCCAATTTCTGCCTTCAGTTGCAAACAATTTGATCATTTTGGCAGCATGTGTAATGAAAACAGCAGTTGAGGTGGGTCATTATGTATTGTGATGTATTAATTTTTTAAACAAATACACTGACAGTTGGGTTTTAGGAATTCACAGTAATTCTCTATTTCCTTTTAAAGGTAAAATCCCCATCCAATGTTATGCGTCAGTTTAGAAAAATTATGGATTCCATATGTTGGCTTTTAAAGGGCCACAGTCAGTTAATTCCATATGGTAAGAGTCATTTTATAATTATTTGTACTAATTAGGAAAAAAGTAACATAATGGCTCGTTGATATAATGCTTTCAGTCTCTATTTTGCTCTGAAAGTGTGGTAGTAATAGCATGCAATAATAATAATAATAATAATAATAATAATGACATATGGCATTCTTAATTAGTCCTGTGGCAGAACCAGGTTATTAAGGAACTGAGTATAAATGTTAGTGCTGTTTAGGATACAAAAATAACTGTTTGAGTTATGATGAATTTAAAAATAATTATAATTTTTATTTTTCAGTTCTTCAGTCAAATCATTATGAACAAATTCAGCTTTGTGATAATGAGGATATTGGTACCATGTTGTTATTGTTTCTGCAAAACCTCTTGGAAGCAAATAGGTATGGTCATGCATTTGTTGTTTTCCTTCTGTTAATCATCATGTGTTTTTGTTACAATTTCAGTATAAATTAAATTTCTTTGCATGCAAAGTGGCATATGCATGTAAACAATTTCAAGCAGTTGTGTGTAGTGTTTGTGGAGAGAGATGTGTTTTAGATTAATTGTTTTATGTTTTGAAAGTAAGTTTTAAACTCGCACATGGATGGCCTAGTATCCACAGTAATGTGATTCTATTGGGACTGAGAAAATTAATGGAAATCTTAGAAATTAACAATTCTTTTCGTCAACTGCAGTGCGTTCTTAACTGAAATAAGACATTCAACACTGAATGGCATTTTGGAAGACATTGTGTACAAAATGGGGTGCAGTTCCAGGCCTTCCATTGGCAGTGCTTCTGTAAAAACATTGCTCTTAATTGCAAGCCACCACCATTCAGTGGCTGACTTCATCCCTAAAAAGTACCCAGGTATGCTGATATACCAGCGTTACTGCAAATGGAACATACAGAGGCTGAAAAATGCAAATCTGATATGTGCATTTACAATTACCTTTTAATATTTGATGTGTGTACAGCTTGACAGTTTAATTTCTTCTACTATAAGAGAACACATTGGGAGACTGTAGGGCATTATTTGTTTGTCTGTTGCAGGCCTGGATGCCCTCCTAAAAAATGACTGGCGTGGCAAGGGCTTTGATGCAGAAGTGGAGCAACTTATTAGCTTGCTGTACTCTGCAAACCAGTACAAAGGCGCTTCAGTGGTCAGTTCTAAGGATCATATTGAGTTTCAGTCCACAATTTACCTCAGAAATCACTAACTACAATATTAGTGTCCAGCATGATTTTTTTTAGGTTGTTTTGATAATGTTAATTTGTTGTGTAATAATTTAACTTTATCTGAATAAATACACTATTGTAATAGTCTCCTCCTCCTTTGTGTACCAAGGAATCAGATGAGAAGGTTAAGGCAGCCTGTATGATTCAGGCAGCATGGAGAGCCTTCCGTACCAGGCAGCGAGTGAAGACGCTTCCAAAAGCTGTCAGCATACTTCAGAGGAGCTTTAGGTAAGTAACAACTAACTGGTTACTTCAAGCCCCTCCTTATTGCAATATGAGTATTACAAAAAACTGCTTTCAAAGGAGACTTCAGTTTGGTTTGGCTGGTGTTGAAAATGCATAATAGCTGACTGTGTGTGTGTGGAGGGAGCGGAAGCAACAGCGGGATCTCCAGTCTGAAAGGATAAAGGCAGAGAAGGAGGGACATCTCCAAAGGCAGCTGCTCAGGCTGAGGGCACTGCGGGAGTTCCGACAGCACCAGCTCTACCTGCTGGAGAAAGTGCCTGCAAGTAAGACAGCCGACTGTTCAGATCACGAACATCAGTGACGAGCAGGCGGTCCACTACTACTTGGATTGTATGTTATACAATACCGGGTGTTCCAATGAATACCACTGAATGTCATATTTTACGTAATTAACTGTCTGTATGTGTCCCATCACATGGCGAACCTTTGCCACATTTTGCCAGAGGTTTTCACTTGATGCGCTGTTGGTCCCCCTCAGATCAGGTGGACAGTTACTTGTGTGAAGTGGAGCGCAGAGCAGCTGTGGTCATCCAGAAGTTCTGGAGGGGACATCGTGAGCGGATGAACTTCCAGCAGCAGAAAGAGTTTCTGATACAGCATAAGGCAGCTGTCACAATACAAAGAGCAGTGCGTTTGCTGGCGTGTCAGCTGGTTTAAGCTCAACCACTTATTGTTCTTGTATAGCTAAATGTAGTTATAATAACTATAAAGATATGCAATTATTCACAATTAAAATCTAATCTTTCTCTAAAAATGCTGAAAAGTTGGAACGTCCTGTGTAGTTAAAGTGCATGTTTGACCAATATGCCCCAGGTTCTGCGTTTTCTACAGCGGAGGAGGGCTGTCAGGTGTACTCTCTCTCCTTGGAAAGGTCCTAAGGGTTTGACTGATGCCAGAAGGATGGAACTCACTAAAGAAGTGGAAGAATACATTAGTCTTCATCCTGTGAGCTGCAAAACGGTTTACTCACTTCTGCTGTTACTCTACTTGACTGACTTTGTCAAATTTATCAATTTGGTCCCTGTTAAGAAAATTCATGTTTTTACACATGCAGTAAAATTTACTGATAGGTGTTATACCAGTTTAACATGACACAAGTTTCTTACAACTTTTTTTTTTTTTTGTTCGTTACCAACAAAACCGGTAAGCACAATTCTGCTGTGCGGTAAACCCAAACGTAGAACATAAGATGGTGAATATTGTTTATGGCTGCTTGAGTAACACATTCTCCCTTTTTCAGTCCAGTTTAGTGTCAGCAGAGAGCTGCAGAGAGCTTCATGTGAGGACGCAGGAGTTGCTGTTGCAGCACCTGATGAGGACGGACACTGAACTGAAAGCTGAGCAGCACAGACAAGCCCTCCTGGCTCAGATCAACACAGACATTGAGCTGCTCATGAGTAAGGCGACACAGACCCAAAGTCCAGCACTTGTGTTGCTAATATTTCACGGTGTACCTGCGCTTCTAGGTTGGTGTACGAGTACCCATGGTAAAAAGTTCTAGATTAACTTTGTTTTACTGTATGCATTCATGTGCATGTTTGTTTTCCAAGACAAAAGGAGCAGTTCTTAAGTACATTGAGTTACTGTGTGTTGGTCCTAATATTTCTACATATGTAGATAAAACATCTATTGATGCATCTTTTGCCTTTCAGATGCTCCCTCTATACATGACTCTCCTGGCTTGGACCCAGATGTTTACCTGAGTAGATTTGGTCCCGTTGCCTCCTGGGCCAGGCGCTCCCATAACACCCTGCTGCAGGCTTCACGCAACCCATGGTGGAAGAATCTTGGGAATGGATTATCAGGTTCTGAATCCATGCCTGTGGACAATCTAGATGTACAGTTTAACAATTTGCAATTTTAGATGACTTTTTTTTTTTTTTTTTAACTGCAAATCACCATATATGGTGATTATTTTTGGATAGGTTTCCCATTTCCTAGGTTTATTTTGTAATTAAAAGTTGTTGCAAATATATTTACATATTTTCTGTCAAACACAAAGTTTCATAAATGTTTAGTTTTTTTTCCCCCCAACACACAGAGTAAATAAGTATGTCAGATTTAGCTTTAGAAACAAGTTACAGTAGAATACTCAAATGAACAAAGATCAAACAGCTTATGTCCATCCATCCACTCTGTATACTGCTTATCCAAGTCAGGGTCACAGGAAGCCTGGAGCCCATCCCAGGAAGCACAGGGCTGGGGACACCCTGGGTATGGTGCCAACCCACCACAGGGCACACAGACACACACAGCCCATGTCTTTGGCAAGAAAAAAAACAAGTGAATGTATCCTGAAAGTTAGATGCTGCTACCAAATAACAAACTTTACTCTGTCATGGAACGTGTACTTTTGAGTTAAAACAGACACAGGGGCGTTTTCTATTTGATGACAAAAATGCAGTGAAACAGAATTTAAATGTTTTAAGGAAATTATTTTACTATTTGAATTCCCTTTAAATGCACATTGGCAATGTTGAATTGATCTGCTTTCTAAACGAGGGAAATATCAAATATGATGAATTTTTTTTTTTTTTTTTTAAAGGAATTTTAACTGAAATCTGTGTAAAGTCAAAATCTCTGTTTCTTTAATCCAAACATTTTAACAGTGCTGCATAGATTGCCTATGCTTGAACGTAAAAAGAAAAACATTGTACAGAATGAGGCTTTATGAAATAAAGAATGTTTCTGAACAAACACATTTAGCTGCAATACAACCATGCATGCAAACAAAATTCTAATACAAATGAATAAACAAATACCTACATGTTGAAAACAGGTATTCTTTCTTGGGACATGGTGTCCGTATATTTATGGCAAAAGTAAAAATCTTTGGAGGCCTTTATAACGTTTGGTACGTTAAGACGTAATCAACAAATTAACTGCAAGGCAATTACTGAACAATAAACAAGCAACAAAACCACTCATTTAAGTTTTTTGTATATGTTTTACAGGCCTTCACGAAATTTGCTGACTTCCCTTGATCACAGCAAGAGAAATTAACCGTAGAAAAATAAATGGCATTTTTCTGGCCAGCTTTTATCACAAAACATACCATGAAACAAAAACATTTCAGTAACTGAATACAGTAATAACTGAACGCAAGTATGTAATATGGTGCTTTGAGTAGTAATAACATTTGTATAAAGCAATTCCATCCATATGGAAAAGGATGCATGGCATGTATGAAATCTATTCTTTACAGTCCAACTGTTAAGTACCATGTAAACTGAGCCCTCAATGTACAGCTATATGCAACCTTCTATAGGTTTGGAGAGAAAAAAAAAAAAAAAAACTGAAAATGACATTCAAAGCACTTACTAAATGATACACAGTTCAGTGGCTGCCTTGTCAAACAATAGGCTACACAGCTACAATCCTGTCACTCTTAATCCAGAAAGCCAAACTTCTGGCCCTCGAGGATGTGCTCTGGACTCCGCCCTCTGCATCCTGATTGACTGCTGAGCTACTTGTCTCTAGCAGCCTCCTGCTCTTTGGTCAAGCCTCGGATGGAAAGGTCATACACCACCTCCTCAATCTTCTTCACGTCGTACTTGAGGCCGTCGTAGCGCTTCCGAAGCGGGTCGTTCTTAAGGTTGAGCAGCCGGAAGCCGGAGTCCAGCTCGTTGATGAAGTTTGAGATGCGAAGGGGCCGGCTGTAGTCTCCTGCAGTCACGCTGTTCACTGCCAGCCTGGACTGGTTCACACAAAGCACAAGGAAACCCGAGTGAAAATTTAAACTGCAGAAGGCAAGGTGGTAGATTAAGTACGGTACTGCACTATGTACTCATTTTATTGTATTAACTAGGATTTGTAAATGAAACATCCATCAAAAAACAAAATGCAAAAAAAAAAAAAAAAAGACATGAGGTCACCATTTCTCACCAGTTCGCTAGCCATGATAAGCACACCAGACAGATAATCTTCAACATCCAAGTGAAAGCCTTTTTCCCTGTCTACTTCGACTGCAAATGGAGAAAAAACAAAGGAAATAATACTGTTAGGTACAAAACTATTTAGGTTTGAGGGAATCGAAGATGCTGGTATACACAAACACGTACTGCCCAATATCTGAGCCACTTCCTCCCTTGTAACCAGGGTCTCACTCTCCAGGTACACCACAAAAGCAGCCAGAAACGCAACGCGCTGCAGGACAAACCGCCAGTGCTCATGGAACCTGAAGGACACAATGTATTCAGTCACATCCCAATTACCGTAATATCCTGAAAAATTACACAGGTCAGGCAAACTCACGTAAAAAATAACAATGCAATCTACTGAGTGTTCTCCAGTGTAAAATTAAATATGGAATAAAACACTCAAATCAAACGTTATATTGAATAATTGTTATTTTATTGGGGGAATAATAAACTCAGAGAGATTAATTAACAAACCTGTAATACTGCTCCACTGGAAACTTTGTCTTGAGCTCTCCAATTTGAGTTCTCACTACACAAAACAACTCTCGAGCCCTTTGGCACTTGCTTGGAACTGGGGGAAAATTTGAAATTTTAAGAAAATAAATTCACTCTGAGTATACAACAACCGGGGTATTATATATCTCCTTTATACTTTACATCTAATACTGCACCATCGTCTATGTGGCACGTTTGTTCGATATATTAACCTAGTGTCAATAATGAAGCTACGTTAGGCAGCTCATTCAAGGTTCAATTTACTTTCTTTGAAGCCTGATGGTTGATGGACGCTCTGAAGCACAGTCAAAATCTCCCTTGCGGTCTGTTCAAGAGTTTGGACGACTTTCCTGATGTCCTGCAAAATAAATAAATAAATAAAATAACAATAATAAATTAAAAGATGTCGGGTAAGCGTATCTTGCGTCGTTATATTCTGACATTTTAAATAAGGTTGTTTTCACAAGATCAGACTTCACAGCTGTTAATTAAACTGATCATCATAATTAGCTGTTCGTATAATGCAGCGTGTGCAATTGCAAATTACTCGTTCTATGACAAATCCGCATGCCAACAAGCCCCAGATACAGTTTCAGAGCAGCATGCATAGCTCGCCTGCCCATACTCTCCCCGTAAGTTAACTGCCTGCTCTCTGATTTACTTTGCCACTTACCTCTCTGATATCTTGATCTGCACAGAGGAAACCCTGAATGTTGCTAAACATTTCCGTGACAGACATCTCTGCAGTCAATATGGATCAATCGGCTAGTTTCGTATAAAAGTATTTTTTTAAACTGCGTTAGGATAACAAGCCTCCAATGAGTTGCAATTCACACCTTCACAAAACAAAAAGGTCTGTCAACACACAGCAGTCCACCAATGGTCCTTCGTCAGTGCGTCGCGTCAGTTTTGTGTCACTAAATACGTAGCTAGTTAATCTGATTCCCGTGGTCTTTTTGTTATGAACAAAATATAATTTACACCGCGGATTTAGAATGGAATGTAATACTTTAAACCGAATTAATCACTAAAGGATTTTAACTTTTTTCTTTTCCTCGTAAATGTAGTGCTATATCAATTTCAAGAGTATTACTTACATTCATTATGTTTATGTGTTAACACAAAAGGGGTATGTCTGGAATATACTCTATGCCTACAATGCGTTGATATAATTAACATTAAGATGCACGATTGCAATTACTGTAGTAAATGAAACCGTATATCTCTGCGTTTTATGGCACATTGGTGGCCGTAAGGTTAAACACCGTATCGATCCATGCATGAATCGCACATGCGCATTATATTTTGTTTTTTGTGCTGTTTTGTAACTATATTTTTTAAATGGTCCACAAAAATGTGTAGGTATACTTACATTAGAGAAACACAACAGTTATAAAGATTTTAGTTATTATATCCCAGAAATAGGTACCAACATGTGCATACGGGTACAAACGCAGCACATTTTATACGAAATTCATCCCATACGTGGCTGTGTATAAAGAATAACCCTTTTTTATTTTTTTAAAGCTTTCACCGATACATTTCATCCCCCCTTTTGAGAGCCTAATGTCGCTGTAAAACTAGACTAAATCACGAGCCTTTACAATTTTCTTTGTACCGCTTCACAGTTTTGATATCTTTTAAAAGTGGCTTGCATGCTTTCCATGTAATAATAGCATATTCATCTGTTACCTGTGATACCCAAAAATGTAGATGTGTACTCTGAAAATTACTCTATATACATATACTGTACTATACATTTTTTTGAAAATTATACAAATTTAATATTACAAATTCAATATCATCGTAAAATGTACATGGCAAAATATATAAATTATACAAAATTGCACAAAAATGTACAATCTTAACGTCACTGCAACATAAATTCCAACACAATACAACAATAAAGCTCGTCCCCAAAATTTACAAATTTGCGTGACTTCATGAACAGTTGGTTTATGTAACTTGCGCTTTTAATGCAATATGCGTAACCTTCGCGATATATCTAGATTCGCGAAATCCATGTCTTGCGTAAATTGCGTAATCTCTCCTGTCAGATATCCTAACGGGAGGGAAGATCCCAAATCCACAGCGTATTCATGGACATTGGTGTCTATGTTATTTTTGTGTATTGCTAAACGCCAAAACGCAAATGCAATATTTAATTGTCTCAACTGACAGCGCCATGGGAGCCGTAAGAGTGTTGCAGATAGAACTTTTTTTTTTTTTTTTTTTTACAGCAATTGTGATTTAATAAATACTATAACATCATTTATAAAGTTGCTGAGACCGGTCCGTCCCCTTTGGGGTCCTGTAGGATAAATAAGTCACCCCCATTTAAGTGTGCTGTCTTTAATTTGTTGACTGGTCAACCAGGGGTGTCCAATCATGGTCCTGGAGGGTCACAGTGGGTGCAGGTTTGTCTTCCAACCATTTCATCCATCATCTTAACCACTTATTCCTGGTGAGGGTCACGGGGAAACCTGGAGCACATAGGGCGCAGGGCAGGGGACACCCAGGGCAGGGCGCCAACCCACCACAGGGCACACACACACACACACAC
>JABJVR010004991.1:0-12499 GCA_025773905.1 Chitala chitala | reverse complement strand
TTACCTCTGTCATCCCAGTATCAGCTGTTACCCACCACTGCAATCCCAGTATCAGCTGTTACCCACCAATGCCATCCTAGTGTCAGCTGTTACTCACCTCTGCCATCCCAGTATCAACTGTTAGCCACCACTGCTATTCCAGCAGGAGATGAACAGAAGGTAGACATCCCCCTCTTGCCAAGCTGACAGTGTAACTTCACTGGAGTGGAGCCAAAGTGGAGTTGACTTGTGTGTGCTGACTAGTGCAGGCTTCATTCAACCACAAACGATAACAGAGGCATTTCAAGATCGTGTTTACATGCAGCATGGATTATTAACTTAAAAGCAACAAAAAAATCTCAACAAGATAACTTAGTGAAAATCACTGACCTGTTACTACAGAACAGACCTCACGCCCTCTCATCAGTTCCAAAACAAGGGAATTTAACATTTGAGTTAGAATGTCTTCACAACCATTTATTTCCTTTTCTGTATGTTTCAGATAGAATGCTTTCACAACTGCATAATTTCTTTTCTAGATGTTTTTATTAACAAGTATAATATGTATATTTTGTTACTATGGAAACCATATGTCTCCATCGTGAAGTTGTTACTCAGAGCAAGATCCCCCACAGAAAGGTTGTTAGTTTACACAGGACAGGAAGGATAATACATTCTGCAAACTATCTCCTTGTACAATTACAAATAAACATCCATTCCAGGAGCTTACATAGTTTGCGACTGATTTTCCTACTGTTTTATGCAGAATTACCATACAACAAATTCCTTAGACAAATGAGGTACTTAATTAGATTAATGATTATACAAAACTGATAAGCCAGAATGTAGAGTACAAGTACAAATTGCCTTCCTGTTTCCACACTAAAAGGCATTACATGTTAAAAACAATTTTTCTGTAGTAAGACCAGTGTAACTTGATATATAGTAAACACCACAGGGAACACGGTAATATAATGAACATAACATCAGTAAATCTACGGAGATGCTGTCTTGGAAGGTAAATTAGACCTCTGTACATTTTGACATTTCTGATTTATGAAAATAAATAAAAAACAGGTTTTTGATGTTGATGTGAGACTGACTAAACCAGTTTAACTGTCTGTACCCATATTGGCCCATTTCCTGAGCAAATGATTAAGTTCAATGACATTATTATCATTTTACTTGGAATACTATTTCAGAGTAAAGTTAATGTCACCGTTTATCAGTATTACATTTACAAGTGGATATGCTACAGCCTGCTTATATTACACGTATTTGATATTAGTAATTATACTACATAAATGTATGTACTTTTTAATTTAAGATAAAAGTGGGAGGATAAAAGTGGATAAACACTTCAAATCAGATTAAATATTTCAGAAAATATAGTCGTCAAGAATACCAGTACATGAGAGCCAACAGGACAGTTTCACTGGAAACATTTTGGTGATAACTTTACATTTTATTTTGTGTTGAATAAACACTAAATCTTTTCATTTTATTTCAGAAATTTGATTTGCTTGTTCACAATATTAAAAAACACGTAAACAATTCAAGAGTTTAAAACGAGGTATTGAGCAGTCTGATGAGGAATGACAGAAGTTCCCCCATATGACCTTTGACCAGCGCAGATCTGTAACATTATTTTTTCAAACACATCCGTAGCAGCGCTTTATTCTTCTGTTCTTGAAAAAGACGGACAACAGCGCTCCCTACTGGGGATCCCAGAGATACACGAGAGACAGGCCTCGCTGGAAAAAGGCTCTCATGTATCAAACAAATAGCGTAAGGGATTACCTGTACATGTGTGCTGTTGCTATTACTTACATATGCTTCTTTACCATAAGCAAATTGTTTACTGTATGCTCATTTGGTGAAACTGTCACCTAACTTTATTTCTCTGGGACTGCAATGTCAGCACTCCTTCTGTATGAATGGGTTCTACTTGTTAATAGCATAGAAACAAAAATGTCTCATTGAATTTTGATAACTCACCTTTGTCAGCCCTGGAATTGAGCAAAAACATGAGCACATGCAGAGGTACCTGATGTAACCTTTGTGCCAATCAGGCAAGAGAGGTGAGATCGAATGTGAAAAGGAAGAGGCTTTAATGCAGGCTGAAACAGGGTACAAACATATGGCTAAAGGGGTAACATGGGCTAGACTACAGAAAATAAGGAGAACAAAACCCAAACTAGAGAGACCAGGGTCACCGCTACAACCAGTTCACAAGATTACACATACAACAACCAGCAAAGGACTAACAAAGCAGGGAGGTAAATAAAGATACACCTATAGGATACAATAAGACGAGGCTGGTAAATGATAACGAGGGGATAAGTAGGAAAGGACAGGAGGAAGGGCGACATCTAGGGAACAGAGGGAATGTGATAGACAGGGCATGACACCTGATCTGGGTGAATAATGCCTTTAGGGGGATGTGTCTTCGGTTTTAAATATGAAGGCACATCCCATTAAACCTGCAACCTGACTTTTCTAACACTAAATCTTTTCTATCTAATGAGTGCATAAGGCACTTCATGCTGGAGTCTGCTGCTCTACTTGGTCCCACTAAGTCCTCTGGGTCCTATTGACAGAAAAGTCCTTCTAAGTCCATTTTCATTACTCTGAATCACCAGGTGATGACACATCTGGAAGTTGAATTGTGTCAACTGGACTTCCTCAGCCTATTGGTCAGGGACCCCATATTTATCCTCCATGGTGGTGGCGTAAGGAGCAGCCACATTTTTAAGGTCGAGACACAAATAATGAAGGATTTTAGAACTGCATGTACAAATGTCTATTTTATTCTATTGTATTATTGTATTGTTCTTATCCTTCAAATTGTCTTATTATTCATTGTTGTATTGTTTTATTGTTGTATTTTACTGTATTTTACCTGTCATTGTGTTTTATTGTATTAAATATTATTGTTCAATAAAAAGAAGGCCGGAATGATGAGAGAAATACCCAATAGTGAATTCACTCTGGAGAGATCTTTCTGACCGGTTGAAAAAAAAAAATTATCCTCCATGGTGGTTTCAGTACTCAACTCACTTGGAAAGACTCGTTAGCTGAACAATGGCAGAGTCGTTGAGATGTAGATGTCCTGACTCCTGCTCCCTTTGTCCAACGCAAGAGAGTCGTTAAGTGTGGCTGACCTGGTGGATGTGTGAAGTAGTCTTAATCTTTCAGGGGACTGATGTAACAGCAGCATGAAAACTAGGGGACAGGCTGTGTCTGAGGCCTCTGCCTCTGTTTAGGGAAGGATTTTCTATTTTTGAATAAACTGACTCCTTCACTCTCCTCTCAAACCACCTATCCTCTCTATCCAAAATGTGCACATTATGGTCTTCACATGAGTGCCCTGTTTCTGTTAGATGAATGTACACTGTTGATTCCGGTCCTGAGGTACTGCCTCTGCTGTCCTGGAAAATCCTTTTGTGTAGAGGTTGCTTGGTTTCTCCAGTGTAGCGCTCTGAACACTCTTCCCTGGGCTGGACTTGTGATCCCACTGTTAGGAAGACATGACTAGATTCTCTTATCTGGAAGCTTTCCTGAGCATCATTAAGGTACACCGAAGAGTGAGTGGCTGGGAGGTGGGGTGGGTTTGACTACACCTCTGAAGATATACTGTGGTATCTGGCATCTACTAGATCTTTTAAGTCCTGTGACGTGGGGGCTCCATGGATCACACTTGTGTTTCCAGCCCTCATTTTTGTGTTCCTCAAATCATTGTTGAACCATTTTCTCTTCAGGGACACGTTTCAACAACGTGCCATCATCTGTGAGAATATGGCCTGTGAGTGAGCAGCTGTGGATGTGAAACATCTGTGAGAATATGGCCTGTGAGTGAGCAGCTGTGGATGTGAAACATCTGTGCCCCGATGATGTCCTCCCACTGCACTCAGACAGATGTCAGATGTCTTCAGCACTGTGGCTCACACTAATGAATCTGAAATCTCAAACACCCTAATAGCGCTACAGCAGCGTTACAGCTAAAACACCGTATAGAAGATGACACTGACGCCCGCTAGAAGATGACACAGCGCAAACACATCTCTGAGATGCCACTGCGAACTCCTGAAAAATTGTCAGACGTTAAACCGTTTGGCCACCGGGAGGCGACAAAGATCGTAGTACTGCCTACACAAGCACTTTGTTCGTATTACCGGACTGTATTTATAGCCTTACCTGCATTAAGCTTTCTGCGAGTGGCTGTTCATGTCCTTTTCTTTGTATTTTTTTATACCGATCAGAAATATCTCTGCAGAGTAAATTCACTGCTGGGCATTCATCCTTCATCATCCTGTAAGATATTTTAAACAAAGACATTTGTATTTACAATAATAATTAAAAAAACAATGATGAATAAATTACAATACAAAGAACAATAATAAAGTACAAGCGAAGGATTACAATCACCCAAATACAATACAGAACAGACACATTTTAAAACCCTTCGATATGCCAATTCGAACTTGTCGTAACGCAAAGTTACATGAATTTCTCCAAGATCTCCGAACAGAAAAGGAGCTACATGGAGCTGGTTCTACAGAGGCTAACATTACTGCTCCAAAAACAGAATAAGAGCGATAAGCAGCGCAGTTTATGGACTCGAAAGTGAAAACTCACACGTATAATTTTTAAACCCAGAAAAAAATTATATTTAAAAATAAACACTCTCTTCGTAAAACACGTGCGCGCCAATGTACATATGAGCAAGTGACTGTCTTTAGACAAAGAAAAAAAGAGAATAAAAAGACCAATATCAATAAGGATAAAGTTAAATTTGCTGAGATGAACGATTTTGTGACTTTTAAACAGACGTGCACAGCAGGTACGGGGGACACACTGACTATGCAATTGTCCTGCTTTGGAAAAACTTGCAGGAACTGCAAGGGAAAATCCACTCTGCAGAAGTCTGCAAAACTGTGGAAGGTCTGCAGTATCAGCAGACGTCTACTTTAGCAAAACTGGTTTGGACATAGAAAAGAGAACAAATAAGCAAAATGTAATTTCTTTATTCATTACAAAAGCGCTTCTGCTGATAACGGTGCTCTGCATCGCGTCCAGAGCAGCACGCAGCGCGCCTTGGCTGTAGCACAGGTTGTCACCATCTGAAATGGTATTTAACAAAAACTAAAAACCATATATCCTACCCAAGAGCTGTCACCTGTAACCCCTTTCGCCAGTGAAACTGTTTAAATAAAAAATAAAAGTGATTAAAAAAATACAAACAGTCAACAGAAGAAACACACATTGAATGGGCACTCAGACACACCAACTCAGACTTATCCTGGAATAATTTTCCATTGCTGAACTATGCTGTTTGTTTTTACAATTTAGATATTTTAGTTGTCTGTTTTCTATACTGCCACGACCCATACAGCCACACGTTATTCATCCCTATTCGTGCTGTATGTACACGCGTGGTCAGCCCGCCGCATGCTGTATGTACACGCATTATATAAATATAATGACTAGTCCGTGATAAGCATCAGGTGTGGATGCCTGCACGGAGCATTATTCTCCCGCTGCGCCTCTCGGTCTCTCCCCTGCCCTCCGATTCTGATCCTGCCCCCGTCCTGCCTCCGGTCCTTCCCCCTGTTCTGTTCCCTTCTTATGACTCAGTTTTCGGCCAGACTTCCACAGATACCCAACTTTTCGCCTGCTTTCTTGGTTCTGATTTTTGGATTTCGGACATACACTTTTAATTTTTCCAAAGTAAAAATTATTTTTTTAAGTTTCATTATTTTAATTACAATGAAAATGAGCCATGTCAACTGTCAGCTCGCACGTCCAGGACTGGGATTTGATTCCTGCCTTGGGTCTGGGTGCATGGAGTTTGCATGTTCTCCCCATGTGTCAGTAACGTGAACATGGTACATGTGTCAGGTGTAACACGCTATGTTCAAACATCCACTTTCCCATAGAACTACACAATCCTTCTGGAAACTATAGTTCCACATTATTTCTGTAAAACCCAAAAACTTTAATTAGAAATTATCTATATAAATAAATTACTCATACTGTATAATTTACTTTATGTGTGCTCTTGTCATTTAGAAAATATGTTCAATTTGGTTTCTAAATTGCATAATACCTTGGGAACATGATGGTAAACTATTGTAATGGACCGAGGGCACGATCAGGGCTCAGACACAGGTCACCCACACCAAAGACGAGGGATTAGCTCTCAAAACCAACTGGTCTTCAACCCTTGGGGTGACGTCACTGTCTATGCAGCCGACCCACCGCGGTCGCTACGATATGTATTCACCACGCACTTTCATTGAAATGTTGAAAATATAGATTTATTTTTAAATCTCGCCAACATTTGAAATAAATTTGAAACAGAACCTTTGTGATATGTTTTGCTAAGTTTACTAGAAAGCAGTTGAAACTGTGCGCAGGCGTTTAAATGGGAAAGCACACCTACACACTCTGCATGTCGGGGCCCACGCCTCCTGGTGGGGTGGTGCGCGGTCCACGCCCACACTGCACCTCCTCTGTAATGCGTGGTATTCACAGGTGAGGTTCAGTCACTGAAATCTGCAAGATGATCACATTTTCATTTTAGAACAGCAGTAATCTGTATTAAATCAGGCCGTCGGAGTGCGGTGAAGTGAATGCCACCACGGTGTTTTAAATACGCTGTTTTTCCAGGTCATTTACCCACCTGCTGAAAGTCATCAGAGGACGTGAAGCACAGCGACGATGTCCGGTAACTGTGAGAGGCAGCGGGGCACGGCTACTGGAGACAGCACTTTTCACTCCAGGGATAGCTCAGTGTGGCTCAGAGATGCTGTGCGTACGGTGGAGCCACGGGGACAGCGCGGCGCGCTCACACAGCATGGTCTCACCCAGCTCCAGGTGTTCAGCACAGGTTTGCAGAGGACAAGAAAAGATCCCAAAGGTGGCCTTAGTAAGAACACATAACTCGGCTCCTGTCATAATAAGTACTGAATAAGTAATCAGCAGCAACTGCAAAGTGAGCTGTGTGTGAAGAACTGTCACTAATATATGCTTTAACAATTAACTCGTGTCTAGTTGAATTTAATATTTATTATTTATTATACCCTTGGATGAATTTATAAACGTGCATGTACACCCCACCACTTTGGTGTTGGTTAGGCCTACAGGGACAGGGCACTAACATGCATTTCCCCCCTTTTTTACAAGGTTCTAAGCTCTTTGAAAGTAAGACAGAGAAACTGTACCAGGGGGTCCGGGTCAGAATGCCAGTCAGAGAAATGCTTAGCAGAATAAGATTAGCCAGGGGACTGGACCCAAACTCATCACAGGTGATCACATCTCTTCTGGGCTATGTATAAACCACAGATGTCACTTGCACACTGTGAAGACTGCATAATGCTCACATGATAGCCTCTAAATGCGACCCTCATGTAAGACTGAAATGTGATTTATATTACAGTTACTATATAGTATTAGTATACAACTGGACTAATTGCTGACATTATTTTGAAGCTGAAATAAAAACTGTTGACCTGTCTTTGTCCAGGGCACCACAAGGAAGATGTCCAGCGGCCTGGGTTAGTCCAGTCTGTTAACTTACAGCTGTAAGCACTTTTAAAGAAATTACATTTCTGTTTAAAGCAAACGTGTTATGGCTTGTTGCAGGAGAGAAGAAACGGGTGTGTTCGAGTGTGTATCAACGGAGCACAGCGGTCTGTTCACGGTGATATCATAGTAAATCAGTCGTGCTCTTGTTGTGTGGTTTATACTTGTCAAACACATAACATGAAGCTGTCCACACGCTCTTTCTGTACACTCACATATTACATAGTGCTAAAGCTGTCTATACAGAATCACTAACATTTTGTAACTAAATGCATAATTGTAACATCAAAGTCTTTGATAACTAATTGTCTTTATTTCTTCAGAATAAAAAGCAAACCCAGAGCTTGGAGGACCTGGCCATAATTGTGGAGATTCTCGAGGAGGATCTCAAAGGCAGTAAGCCCCACAGAGACCCCGAAAAGGGATTCTCAGGAGGATTAGTGTCTGGTGTGAAGGATGGTTCTAAGGCAAGGGAGCTGTTCTCTTCAGACGACATGTTCGGATGTGGGCCAGCAGCACGTGTGAAGGACGTCACAGGAGATGGGATAGTCAGCACCTCAAAGGCATGCTGTCCCCCCCCCCAGCCCCTGGGCACACAGTCCATGGCCCCGTTTCCCACTGGTTTTGGAATCCATTACAGATACAACAGTGAAGACAGCTTTCTAAACGCCCCACCACCATGCATCACCCTGAACAGGTCTTTAGGGAGGTGGGGTACACCACCTGTGGTAATGCCATCGATACCCTGCTGCCAGAACCCCCAGTACATACCGAGAGAGCACCAGGAGGACATGGGTTGCGTCCCTGCAGACTGGGCCTGCGATGCTGCCTGGGACCTGGACGGGACTTCCTCCTTTCCCTTACAGCTGAAGAAGGAGGAGATTATGTTAATGACAGTTTCTGATGAGGATCTTCTGACCAAGGATGAAAAGGGCAGAACGTAAGATGGGCTGACAAATTTTTTCAACAGAGTGTACATTACTCTGGTAAAGCAGTTTGCTACAGGAACTGTTTTGTGTAACTCCACCCTGTGCCCTTTCTGTAGTCTTTACACCGCGGAAACCACAAAATCAGAGTCAATAATGAAATTAAGAAGTTTAAAATGTATTTTTTAATGTATTAATGTGTTTATGAACATATTTGTATAGTGAGGGAATAAATAAGCAAGAGAAAAATACCTTATGGGCTAGACAGGTCATTCCATGTTATCTGTTTTGATTGACGCAGAGTGTTTTAGCCTTCTGGGTAGGACAGGTTGACATTAAAACTGAATATGCAGTAAAATATAAACCTAAATAAATCACATTTCCAGTGAAAATTTTCATCTGTTCTTCTAATGAAAGCTCTGTACATCAGTTATGCGTATATATGATAAACATGAAATGTTAAAACAAACTTTCTCTAAAATAGTATCAAAAATAGTTCTTTGAGTGACAGGGTGCTCCTGTTCCAGAATGTTCCACAGAGCAGAGCTGAAGGACAGAGATGTCCTTTAAGTGACAGTGGTCTCCTGTTCCAGAATGCTCCACAAAGCAGTGACTGAGGGGCGGAGGGCTCTGGTTCACGTCATCGCCAGGAGGATAGCAGCTCTAAACCAGGTAGACATCAGAGATGCAGATGGAAAGGTAGGTGTAACACTTGGCCAGCTCAGGTATGTTTGATATGGACCCAACACCTACAATTTTGATACCTTGCAGTTTCACTTGAGGTAGTTTGGTGTTGAAATTCCAGTCATGTAAGTTTTAGTCTCATAGTTGCCTGGTGAGATAGCACAGGGAACGTGTGGGAGATAGCAGTCTCCCCAGGGAATGTGTGGGAGATAGCAGTCTCCCCAGGGAACGTGTGGAACTACATGTGCTGTGTCTTTCCACAGACAGCCCTTCACCTGGCAGCACAGGAGAACCAGTGCTTAATGGTTGCAGACTTACTCTTGTTTGGGGCCAGTGTTAACCAGAGAGACAGATGTGGAAAGACGTGTCTTCACCTGAGTGCTGAGAATGGTTATATCAGTGTCCTGGAGGTAAAACTAAATCACAGTCATTACAGCTGCCACAGAATATCTTCTGGCTTCATCATTCCTACCTGGCATCACACAGAAACGGTTGTTTGGATTGTTCATGTCTGTCGTATTCACAGGTATTAAAACAGTCGATGAGGAACGGGCTGTTTGTGGACGTGGATGCCAGAGACGGTGGTGGTACGTATGGCCGTTTTCTATTTTATTTATTTATTTATTATTATTATTATTTTTTTTTTACAAAGTGTTGCTCTGTCTTTCACTCACAGCCAGAAGGACATACCGTTTTGATACAGAAACATTATATGGAGTGTAGGTCATTAATGGGTGTTAACAACAAGCACAAATCTCTGTACCACCATGTACGTAAATTCAGTTTACAGTGGCTCATGTGTGGATTACAGCCACCTTTCCGTCTTCATTACCCCCCTGCAGCCCACGTACTGCTGCATGTTGGTTTACGTGTGCGACTGTCCTGTGTACTGCTGCATGTTGGTTTACGTGTGCGACCGTCCTGTGTACTGCTGCATGTTGGTTTACGTGTGTGACCGTCCTGTGTACTGCTGCATGTTGGTTTATGTGTGCGACTGTCCTGTGTACTGCTGCATGTTGGTTTACGTGTGCGACTGTCCTGCTTCAGGATGGACCCCGCTGCAGTGTGTCCTAGCTGCGCTACATGCAGGCGCCACCCCCAGACCCATGAGGCTGCATGCCCTGCGTACACAGTTGCTCCTGGATGCCTTGGCGTGCCTACTCCAAATGGGGGCCCTGTCCCAGGCCTTGGGGGAGCCCACAAGCCAGGTTTTTGCTGTAAGTCAGCATTGTTTCCGTTAATGAACCCAGATTTCGTTTCTTAATTAATTTTCCTCTAAGCAGAGTGGGGTACGTGTGTAGAACCACACAGATGTTTTCACACCATGGCCACACAGAAACAGCTGATTGTACTGCAGGACTGTGCAACCCAACCCGAGTGCTGCCCCTCGACATTGATGTATGATGCGTGTGGTATGTGCAGGAACATGGGATTGCCACACACGTGGTCAGATGTGTGTGAGCCCGTGTGGGAGGTAGGACTGTTTCTGTCATGCTAATGAATTCACTTCAATAACCAAAAATCTGGTACGTTGCAGCTTGGTTTGCCATAATCATATCTTGGCGTTTTCCTTCTTTTCCAGTTAAATCCAGCCGCACCTCCTCCAAGAGAGCTGGTGCCGTGACCTGACAGTCAGTGTTTCTGAGTTTGCACAAGCCTGAACAACTTCTGGAATGAGAGCTTCTTTAGGTGATGCTGATCTTACATGCTCTGTGCCCGTGCTCCTGATCATGCTGACCTTACATGCCCTGTGCCCGTGCTCCTGATCACACTGACCTTACGTGCCCTGTGCCCGTGCTCCTGATCACGCTGACCTTACGTGCCCCGTGCCCGTGCTCCTGATCACACTGACCTTACATGCTCTTCTCCAGAGTCTGTCAGGCTGTGCAGAATGCAACCAGAGTTTAAGGAAGACAGCGGTCTGAGGAAGAACCCTGGCTTTGTGCAAAACTCTGGTTTCATGTAAGCTGGTTTCTGTGAAACTTCCATTGTTAGTTAAATTAACGTAGTAAAATCTCATATTAGTGCTGTTGATGATAACTGAGTGAAACTACCGTACAATTAGGTACTGTGTATTTTCAATGAGAAACAACAGGCATTATGCCAAGGTTTATTAAACTTATCTTTTTATTTTTAGAGGTGTCTCTGATGTGGCACAAAAATCTGACTCTTAGCAGATCATAGTTTAATGTTTTAGTGAGACACTTTACAGGATTTAGCATTTCGTGTACGCTCTGTATCTTATTCACTGTTGTTAAATACAGACCGCAGTATTAAAATGAACTAGATAATTCACTGACTTGTCTGTAAGAATTTACTTTACTCTTTAAATCTTGTAAAAGTAAATAGAGAATGTCTTCCTGGTTGAGATTAGAAGGATTGTGTTATGGATTTCAACTCATTAATTTGTGCCAAAACAAAATCATATTATTTGTTAATTTGCGCATGCTCATGCTTTATTTGAAATGTAAACCAAACAATACTCAGTATGTTTCATTAAGTAAAAATAATTGTATTGTCATTTAAATGATTTGTGGGTTGATGAAAGAAGTTTGTATATTCACGGCCAGTTGCCTTTTCAGCATGTTGTACGTTACACATGTGTTCCACAACCTGTTGTGGTTTTGCATATATTGGAATTTCCCCAATTAATGTGGTAGAACTGAATTCATGTGCAGTTGGGGACAAACGCCAGCCACACACCTTTCCCGGGGTGCTAACGGTACGATTAAATCAGCCAGCCGAGCACCTTTCCCGGGGTGCTAACGGTACGATTAAATCAGCCAGCCGAGCACCTTTCCCGGGGTGCTAACGGTATGATTAAATCAGCCAGCCGCGCACCTTTCCCGGGGTGCTAGCTAACGGTATGATTAAATCAGCCAGCCGAGCACCTTTCCCGGGGTGCTAGCTAGCACATGCCCTAACTTGACCTTTTCACATATCTCAGTTTTTCTGTAGAGGTACTTTCTGCAAATTTTATGCTAAAAGGCCAAAGCAGCAGTAGTGTGTGTATGTTCCCTGTACAGGCCAAAGCAGCAGTAGTGTGTGTATGTTCCCTGTACAGGCCAAAGCAGCAGTAGTGTGTGTATGTTCTCTGTACAGGCCAAAGCAGCAGTAGTGTGTGTATGTTCCCTGTACAGGCCAAAGCAGCAGTAGTGTGTGTATGTTCCCTGTACAGGCCAAAGCAGCAGTAGTGTGTGTATGTTCTCTGTACAGGCCAAAGCAGCAGTAGTGTGTGTATGTTCCCTGTACAGGCCAAAGCAGCAGTAGTGTGTGTATGTTCCCTGTACAGGCCAAAGCAGCAGTAGTGTGTGTATGTTCTC
>JABJVR010004990.1:0-10279 GCA_025773905.1 Chitala chitala | reverse complement strand
CCTGTAACCCTGTCCTCTGGATGAGCGGGCCCTCCCTGTAACCCCGTCCAGCGGATGAGCGGGCCCTCTCTGTAACCTCGTCCTGTGGATGAGCGGGCTCTCCCTGTAACCCCGTCCTGTGGATGAGCGGGCCCTCCCTGTAACCCTGTCCTCTGGATGAGCGGGCCCTCCCTGTAACCCCGTCCAGCGGATGAGCGGGCCCTCTCTGTAACCCCGTCCTGTGGATGATCGTGCCTTCCCTGTAACCCCGTCCTGTGGATGAGCGTGTCCTCCCTGTAACCCCGTCCTGTGGATGAGCGGGCCCTCTCTGTAACCCCGTCCTGTGGATGATCGTGCCCTCCCTGTAACCCCGTCCTGTGGATGAGCGGGCCCTCCCTGTAACCCCGTCCTGTGGATGAGCGGGCCCTCTCTGTAACCCCGTCCTGTGGATGAGCGGGCCCTCCCTTTAACCCCGTCCAGCGGATGAGCGGGCCCTCCCTGTAACCCCGTCCTGTGGATGAGCGGGCCCTCCCTGTAACCCCATCCTGTGGATGAGTGGGCCCTCCCTGTAACCCCCGTTCTCAACAGGACGAGACCTGTTCAGGATATTGGTTAATATCCTTCTGGCAAACAAGAGCAAAAAAGAGACTTCTTTTAACAGCAGGAGTGGGGAATGAAGAAAAAACTATTTTGGTTAAACAATTGGGGAAGTACTTTCTTAAAAGCTGAATTTAATAAATAGAAACTCAGCAAGGAGCTGTTACTGCACAGGAGGTGAGAACTTCATTTCAGTGACTGATACTGGGGGCACCATATTAATAAATTATAGTCAGATTCTCTAATAGTCTTACCATTTATGTGGACTGAAAATTAAAACAAGACAAAATGTCAACCATGCGCAAATATGAAAAATTACAAATTCAGCTGCTGGGACATTTTCCACAAAGGAAGTAAAACATGACGTGAGACCGACTACTGCCACGACTGCTCCGGGGGGTGGTTCGTGAAAGAGGTCTCCATCTTCCTAACAATCTTTACACCTACCTGAAGAAACTGTGTCAGTCCTTTGACAGAAACGTGCTCCTTTGTGTCAGCGACTCACCATGCTCAACACCAACCCAGACTGCCACACAACCCAGAAACCTTCAATGCTTTGGGACTTATAAAGGAAATCTTTCAAAAGTCCACACAGTTAGAACAGTTCTGAGCAGTCGTATAAACATTTTTGATGAAATTTTAAGAATCTAGAGTTCAGATAGAAATGTGCTTCCAGTTTGCATTTACTGGAGAAATGTGGCTCAGTAAACACAGAAATGTTTTAATTGTCTGATAAACAACGAATATTCAACATTTCTGTTGCGTGTACAAACGAACTGTGTACCATGAATGCTCCCACATCAAAATATTAATGACATATAATTTAAGTCAGAGGTGTGCATGACAGCTCAGATGAAGTGGGCACCAGCCTCATGTCAGGGTTTACAGGCGCGCTTTTATCCAAAGCCACTTACAACACTTCATATGCATGGTACCGCCATACTGATCCTCTGCATTAGGCCCCTCTCCGTGAGGGAAGCGGCGGGCAGCCGCATTCAGGGCCCGGGGAGCTGGCGTTTGGGCACCCTGCTCAAGGAAGCACCTAGCAGCTGGGAGGGGATTCGAACCAGGAGACTTCCGCATCCCAGCAAGACGTTGTACCCATTGCGCCATGAGGTTGCTAGGCATCAGCAAGATTCGTTTTCCAATGATGATTTGTGGCATGAATCATTGCTGAGAGTGCTTCTGATAGAACTAAGCGATGAACTGACCCTGGCCTTCGAGCAACCGCCATCCTGTCCATCTCCAAGCACTGACAACACCTGCATTAAGTAGCTGATGCATCACGGACATCCCAGCCCACACCGAGCTGCGTTAGTCCTCCAATGTCTGGCTTTCCTCGTGCTCATGCTCTTGACTGCACACACACTGCAATAAAAGGTCGAGCAGAGAACAGAGGTTCCTCTGCGACCAGACAGCAGCTCTTTCACTAATGTGCTGTTCGTCGCTTACTGTCACATCCTGCCATTTCTCCATTTCTCCGTTTGTCAAACCAGAAACATCAGATAAACTACCCAATAAATGGTTTAGCATTCCTGTACCTCCCACGCTAAGTTCTGCACTTCATTTTCTGAGAAATATCTCTTCCTCCCTCTCTCTCAGTGGTGACTTCGTCTCTGAACCGGCCTTACAAACACAGCCTGTTTATATAAGCACGTGGCTAATTTGCATTGCTAGTTGAGGGCAGTTCCTGGTGGGGAAAGGGCCAGTTTCTACAGCACACACACGTGCAAATGTTTCTACAATAAATTTATAACACTGTAGGATGCGTATCTTGATTTAACTAAGGTTTTATAAAGCTGACTTACTGAAGAACACTTTTCTTCCCTCATGTGTCTATTCTTCCAGAAGAAGGTTTTATAAACGAGCCCCCAGGCTGACTACGGTACACGAGCCACGTCACACCATGATTGATTTAATGAGCAATTTTCTTTATCAGGAACGTTCTCTGAAGAACACGACCTTGTCAAAGAAGGGAATGCACCAGAAGACCAGATTCAGACATGAAGTAGGCGGAGCACACGCTGAACTTTAGATGTCACCCAAAACACACAGCACACCATCACGCATACTCTACCTCTGGCACACCATATCTCGTACACATGCCATCATGTTAGCCTTTGAGACCTCCTGTAGGTAGGACAACCCAGCCCCCCGCCTCATGTGTTGTTCTGCTTCCTACCCGTTTTTCCCCACTCCACAACATACACCTCTCTGTGACCCTTTCTCTAGGCTTCCTATGCCTTTATTTCTCACACACACACACACACACCCAGTAGGTGTCCTGCTCCGTGCCCTTACCTTACCCAACTGCTGGTGCACACTCAGATTATACATCATCACAACTCCATCCAGAAGCTCCAGTAACGATTTGTCTGTGATTGGCTGGTCAGGCTCTTCCACCGGTCGCCCCAGCAACAGTCCGTCGTTACCATGACTTCCCTCAACTAGGTATGGGTGCGGAGGGCAAGGGGTTAGGATTGAGGTAAAAATAAGTCATCTCATGACTCTCTGCTGTTTTGTTTGATTCAGAAATTAAAGGTCAGAACACAAAACGTCTTAAAAGGGCCTCCTTGCAACCTGCACCCTTATTTTCCGGTTCCCTACTGGACACGTTATGAAACAGAGTGTTTCAGAAGTACATGCTGAACACACTTAACACACACACACACTTACTGTCTTCTTCTGTCCTCTGCTCCACAGCCAAGGTGCGAACTTTGACTTTCTCTGGTGGAGCCAGAGGTCGCCGGGGGGTCATGAGGCTGACAGCAGCAGTGCTAAGAAAGCGGTTGGCTCTTCCCAGCGTTGGGGAGCTCAGCCAGCTTGGCCGAGCCAGGGCCCCCCCCACGGCAGACGCACCGCTCGGCCGCTGCTGTGAGCCGACAGAGATACAGGTAAGCCTACCTGATGACCTTCTCTGTCCAATTAAAACTGTAACATCTAGATGGTTCTGCTTATCTGTGTGAGATCTGCGTACCTTCCTGTTCTTCAGGTCAACTGATCTTCTTTATTTAAAGCTAATTCAGCCTCAAAAGCTTCTTAAGAGACCATAATATGTGCACAAAATAACAAAAATATCACACTATCTATACAACCTTTCATTTAACAACAGCACTAAAACAGAGCAGAACACCTCGTAATGTCAGTGGAGCAGGAAGGTTAACGAACGTGGCACCAGCACACCTGAGTCGCTCCGTTCTCCTCGTCCTCATCCAGGTCGTCCATGGAGGTGGACTGAATTTCCGCAGGGTCGATGATGATATTGGCTTTGGAGGCCAGGTCATCTGAAACGAAAATGCTGCAGGTCACAAAAAGCCCATGGCTATGCGCAACACGAGGCAAGAGTGGCACCTTCTCAAAGCGCCACCTAAAACAAGCGGACACCGATCTCCTCTGTCACATAACCGTCCTGCTGAATGAAGGTGAAACAGCGGCGTTTTTCATCACGACCAGCACACACATCTCCCCTTACGTCCTCGCAGACACGTACACCGCGAGCGTCGGCATGACGACGTTCTTCATCGGGCACCCTGAGCTGGAGCTACGTCAGAGCTAATGGACTGAAAATGACTTAGAGGAATTTAACATAGAACGTCTCTAAACTCTGTAATGCAGAAGACATCATTCAAATCGCTGGCGTCAGAACAAAAAGGTAGCATTTCATCTTAAGCGCTTATTCCTGGTGAGGGTCGCGGGGAAGCCCGGAGCCCATCCCAGAGCACACAGGGCGCAGGGCAGGGGACACCCAGGGCGGGGTGCCGACCCACCACAGGGTAGTGTTTCATTTAAAATACAAATAAACATGGTCAAACTTGGAAAGAAACTTTCAAGTGTCCTCGGTGCTGAGCTCATTGGTTCAGAAGAACAAATAAGCTAAACTGCTTCAAAAAAACGAAGCCATCAGATTCACATTCGTCTGAGCAGAAAAATATCACATTACCGATTTCCATATATTAAAGAGAGGCACAAAGAAGAAAATGTTAGTAATAGTTAAACAACAAAAACAACAACGTGTGATCTAGATCTCAAAAGGCATTCTGGGACCAAACTGAACTGTGAGAAAGTCTTTACGATTTAAAAATAGAGCAGTTTAATGCTCAGAACGCCTTTAATCCCACCGTGCCTATTTTCAATGCGGACACAGACAAACAGCTTAGTGGCAGACGAACAGACTGGCCTGGGTGTTCCCTAATCGCCCCGCTGCCCCGCTAACCCCGGGGTACGCCAGCTCACGAGACCTCGACGCTCTCCGGAGCATTTTGTTTGTGATCCTTACGTTGTTTCCTGAGGTTCTGTGCTTTTCCGCCGGTTCTCTTAATGTGGGCTACATGAGGGGCACTCTCCCAGCATTCCCGTCTCACATCATCATCATCATCATCATCACAGCATCATCAACATCATCATCATCACCATCAACATCATCATCATCATCATCATCACAGCATCATCATCATCATCATCATCATCATCATCACAGCATCACAGCACGTAGCATCATAAATCACATCCGCTAAAGTGAAGAACGTAATAAAAGAACCAGGTACAAGCAAAATAAAAAGCATAAAGTGCAGCTGATTGGCCACGCGAGCACCGTAGCCCACAGAACTGTCATGTCGACAACCCCGACAACCGTACTCCACTTTAAGAGAATTCGGTGATGTTTTAGAACACAGATGTCAATATTGGACTCAAAAACGCATAGCTAATGTCCAGTTGAAATTAGTATTAATTACATTTTCAGAGTAGAGTAATTAGCACTACAAGGGGATTTTCCTGTATAATCGTCGATGAAAGGCAGGTGAAGATGGGAGGTCTGTCTCAGCTCTGTGCCTACGGACGATGGGACGAGCAAAAGGGGCGCGTGCCGCACTATTCGGAGGACAGACCGCGGCCCGGCTGACAGGGGCTTCAGAGACGGGGGGGCAACAGACCTCAGTGCACTGGTGGATGAAAGTGAAAGAAATATTTTTTCATTATTCAGATGCCCAATGATATATAGGCTTCATTACACCTTCACAAGTGACCCCTAAGTGGCTATAAACTGTGTTTACTCAAGAAATCTCCAAAGCCATAAATCTGCAACTCCATAAAACCTGAAAGGTCTAATCCATAAATTCACAGCATGTTATGAAGGTGTGCAGACTCACAATGGGTCAGACACACACACACACACACACACACACACACACACACACACACTCTAAAACTGGTTTAGCAGGTCGTTTCCTCCTGTCCAGACAGCCACATCCAGAAGCCAGAGATGCACTTGTGTCCAAGACGCTCAAGATTCCGAGACGCATGATTCAGAGATGCCCACGATTTTGAGACGCGCGGAGTTCAAAATAACTTTATTGAAAAAGGCAGACAGCCCCCAACACAATCCAGGCCTGTTAAACCAAAACCCTCCACGTCACATTAGATTTCAAGCTCTATACTAAGTATCTCCAAAGGAGCCCACACCCCATAACATCAACACAAGTCAGACAGGAAGAAGTGAAAGAGCTCTCAGGGGGGTATTACTGTCAGCCAGCGTACTTTACACATCAGAGCGGTATGATGATGAGCCGGGACAGCTGATCAGCGTCGGAGCACCATCACTGGCAGTAGGTAGAATCACTCATCGTGACAAATACGACTAATCATCCTGTCTCACCATTATTAGTTTGAACACAACTGTATAGCTGTGATTTATTACTGTGATAATAACATCCCAATTACCATAACAAATACGGTGCATTAATTACACTGATAACAGGCAAGACTACAGCAGTAACCAGGCCAGCCCTGTATAACTATCAGTGTAATTACTATTTATTGCCGTTGAACAGTAAAAGGCAGTTTACCAACATGTTGCATAAGAGCCAGCGAGTGATTGGCAATGCTGATTGGGCTACGAGCATCGAGATGTTTTATGGGAAAGGACTATGGGGGGGGGGCTGCCAAGAAGAGCAGCGGGGCAGTCAAAGTGTGTGTCATTAAACACACAGCAACATCACTCTCAATCCCTGTCTCTGAGCAGCAGTTATGACCCTGTAGAGGACATACACTCCCTCCCAAAACACACCAGAGCTCCACCCCTTTACTTCAACACTATGGACTTGGCACAATCATCCCAACACCTACACACTTACGGGGGTAGTGAGGACATGGGGAGGTGGGGAGGACAGGGGGGAGGAAGGACGGGGGTGTTCAGAGCTTGCCACCTTCAGAGTGAAGCAGGAAGCCATCGTGTCTGGCTTGCTCTATCTTAGCCGTGAGCATGATCAATACCCATCAGCCCTTAATGGCATCTCTAGGCGGATGAGCTCCTCATGTCCGCACTCTGGCCAACACCATCAGGAGACAGCAAGCATTAGGAAGGTGTAGGATAACTGATATACACACAAGGGTAGTGGCCACAAGCCCGCCGTGTCCAGAGCTTTTAAAACATCTAGGATAAAAGCAAACTCAAATTTCTGTGTACGTACAGCTGTGAGACAAATGCACTAGATCCAATGTCACACAGCAGCTGTACTTAAACACATAAATAGACGGTTAAATTCCCTCTGACTTGCCATACATTAAAAACGTAAAGCAAACATTTCAAACTTGGGAGTCAGGTGAGATCTTCCTCCACACCATCATTCTGACAGGGTCTGCACACCAATGGGGCAGAGAAATTATTACCTGTCTAAGTTTGAATTAAATAACAAGAGTAGCACCAGCAGCAGAACACAAAGCAGGTCCTGAATATGCTGTAAAAGTAATGCGCTGCCGTCACTGAAACAATAGGAACAGAAGCGCCCTCTGCTGGACCTCTTGGGAACAAGCTAGCATGTATATGTTTACGTTCCTTCAGTGTTAAAATAAGCATCACTTTTAGGGTAAAACAATAACTGTATATCCGAGTAAACTTTGCATTTTCTTTCTTTTGTGTAGGAGGGATGTTTCTGCACCACCCTCTAGAAATACTGGTCAGATAACATTAACCTAATTAGTCATTTGTGATCCTCTGCATGATAGACCACACTGTTTCTCTTAACTACTCTAGAAATTTAATTTAATTGCTATATAAAAAACAAACAAGCACCACATCCCTGTTATAAATGCTGCACACAAGATCTGTTAGTTGTATTTCTAAATCTAACAAGTGTAGACTAGTTTAGAGGTCAGTGTTTTAGAGGTGTATTTTCATCACTACCTGACTGTGTGACACATCAACTGGTAAGAGAACAAATTTCACACAAACCTTTGAGGGTTTTCTTCAGGTGTGACAGCAAACCACCTAAACGCTGGAGGTCAAAGTAGTCCACCTTCCCGTTGTAAAAAAGTTGCGGAGGAACATAAGCCTCTAACAGCCAGAAACAGAGATAAACAAGAGGAAATAACAGTTATTAACCAGCTCGAAGCATCCACTATGGTACCCACAGGGGCACAAAAAGGAAAAAAACAAATATCAGATGCACCTGACAAAACAGGTATTTAACTGGAGTGCAGGCCTTCCAGATAGCTAATTAGACCCTGCTTTCAAATTTATTAGAGTACACTAAGGGAATGTAGCAGGCTCAGTGAAACATAAACTTCTATTTAAGCATCTGAAAGATTCCTTAAAACACCTAAAAATAGGTCAGGTTTATTTACTTATTTTTTTACTCTTAATTTTCACATAACATACTTGGCAGGTTCATAGTCATACTGTTTAGATGGGTTTGGTGATGTAAACGTCTTCTAGGAATTTACCACCAGATTTAAAAGCCTGTTAAACGCCGGACTACGCAGGTGTCACCGAACCGCAAATGGAGCTGCTCGCAGAGAGACTGGCCGTCATCCGCACCTTCGCTGGAGATGCAGTTTGGACATTTCCTTTTGCCCTCGTCCCAGTAGCTCCTCACGGCCGTGATGAGGCGGTGCAGGAAACACACCATGTACTCGGGGGGGCACAGCACCGTGGGGTTCTGGGAAACCGGACAAAACAGAAAGGAGACAGAGAAACAGCTCAGTGTCATGTCACCATCGAACAGCTCCCCACACTCACACGCCCCTCCGCACAGCCCCCCATATACTCACACACACACACACACCCCCCCCGGCCCGGGGCGCGCGCCCGCGCCGGCGGGGCGGCGGGGCGCGCGGGGCGGGCGGGGGGGACGCGGGCGCCGGGCGGGGGGGGGGGGGGGGGGGCCCCCCCCACAGCGCAGCCACATTAATCAGGGCCTCCATCTGATACCGCTAAAACGACCTCTTTCCCGACGGGAAGACGTCCACTGCCTGCCTCTCACAGGGTATACGCCATGACTGACAATGAGAAGGAGCTCTTCAGCGAGAGTCTGCAGAGTCAACACACACACACACACACACACACACACACACACACACACACACACACACACACACACACACACACACGCTTCATGTCGTTTAGACATTTCACGTTTGATATTGTTAAATACAAGTTCAGTGTGCCATTTGAGATTGCAGCAGAAATGATGTTCTTCAGGAATGTTCAAATAAACCAGCCTTTGAAATGGGAGCACAGCACCAAGAACACAATAAAAGACGCAACCAAAGATGAAGAATTACAGTAGGAAGGCATTTGAGAGTGATGACGTTTCTCCATTTACGTCACTTCTGACTTTACCCTCCCAATGCCTAGGAGTGCAAGAACCTCATTTTAGAAGATCCTGTGCAAGGCACCGGGAAAAGCAGTGATGCAATGTGGTTCAGCACGATGAGACATGACTGGCATACGGCCCCTCATCGATGCCCTTTGTAGCTGAGGGATGTGGTGGACTGCACAAGGTGGATACCACTTCACATGTCATCACTGCATCCATGCATCCAGTCTGGGCTGGACGGCATGGAGTCCGCCTCACGCACCACGCTCCACGAGGGAAATAAAAACGGTCATTTTTATCCGTTTTCCTCAGATTCCTCATAGGGAGAAGCACACAGACAGAGGGAGTTACTGACTGCACTCCTTGGGCCAGGTTTGAGTCAGGCATTTGTGAAAAGCTCGCAAAAGCAGATTACTTGCTTGTATAAAAATAGCTCCATCCCCCAAACTCAACCCCCCCTCCACGGGCCAGTATAGCCATCTCTCCCTCACATGTAAACACTGGCATTTGATATTTCATGAACTAGAGCCCCCATCCTCCAGAATGAAACCACCAGCATGACCTGGGAATGCGGCACGTCTGCCCCGTACCTCAAACTGTACTTCTGCCTCTCCCAGCAGACACTCCTCTGTAAACTTCACCCCCCAAAGGCAAGCACGGGTGAACAAAGGGGCTGCTGGGATGCTGTGGGCTCAAAGAAACGACAAACAGCTGAGGAGAGGAGAGAGTCTAGCAGCATTGGGGAGCAAGGCCTTCTCTGTGCCTGCCTGCCAGACTGACCTCTGTGGCATCTCAGCTGCCCCATCACCACCCTGTCTGCCAGGGCACAGGATGTACTCTGCCATGGCAGCAAAAAGCCCTTTATAATTATCTGAGGTGGTTGCCAGGTTGCTATGGGGTGGCGTACAGACATCTCCTGCAGTCCTGCCCCACCCACCGCTCTCCTCAGGGGAGAACAGAGGAACTAAGCATTGTGAGGATGGGGCTGCAAGTCCAATGTGGATAATCCAGTGCTGGTCTCCTTCCACTCAGGTAAGCACAAATTGAATGCACTGCAGCCCTAATCCCCTGGTTCAGTAGTAACCAGTGGCCAGGCACCATAGGGGTGG